>WOGN01000093.1:0-33028 GCA_015342105.1 Leptinotarsa texana | reverse complement strand
GTAACCCTCCTTTTTTGAATACTTAATACTCAATTTGATATGTTTTTTATTTATTTCAGCTGTTAATTACTAAAAAATGTTACCCATGTTCACTGATTAAAAAAGAGTTTTACTGAAGATACCTCTGGCCAGAGGTGAAACGTTTAATTGAAGACTTTCATTTCTTACATTTTACCTTAACATGTGCCCAATAACCCAAGAAAATCAATCAAAAAAATAATACATATATACGGTCCGAACGCCTCAATGCAGGTACTTCAGGTTCTTTAGGTGAATTTGCCTGTATTTGGGTTACATCAGGTATTATTCTTTGAGTTGGATCTTCTCTAGGTTTACTGTTTCTAGGAGTCTGTATTGATTTGTTCAGTATATTGAATGTTAGGCAGTATGTTGTGTTTACACAACAAGACCTATGACCTATATGAGCAGCAGCTTCCATTTTGTCAGTCTATAGTTGCACATCATGAGACTAGCAGCCGTCGATATTCAGGGATTTGATGTTGAACAACAATTTCTCCCAAAGAATATTGTCAATAAGATCGGTAATCAGTGTAACAATGTTCTGCTTTCACCGCCGAAACCATTCTCCTTCTTGAAAAGGCGTTCTACATATACATATGGAAAAAAACATTCAAGGTTTGAAGTATTCTTGAGGCTTCGCATCCTCAAAGAATATCTACATGATGTTGATATCATTTACGTGCGTGGTTGGTCACCGTAGAAAGCCTTTTTGGATGACATACTACACATATTCAATATATACAATATATACAGGAAAAGTTGTCGAAAATATGCAATAACAAAAAATTATATACAGGGGTTCATAGTGATGAATAAACATCTTGTCAAATGCTACAAGCTTGGTACAATAAATACGATTATATGTGAGCCAGGGCTGAAACTTGATAATTCATCGGTCTATCACCAGCTGATTGTTTTATGGGAATGCCATATTTATCTGATCTCAACACATTGACAGTTGAAAGACAATCAAAACTTGCATTTCTGAATTCCCAGTCAACAACCACGGTGTCCTCATTGATTGGTAACACAGGTAAAAATTTTTTGGTTGGTAATTTACACTCAGTTGCACAGGACACGGCTAATTTGAATTAGTGAATAATGTATGATTTCATTTTCTTCAACTCAATAATTATGAAGATTTTGATACTATTCACTGAAGTAAATTGAAATGAATTCAGAATACCATTTTTTATTATATATATCGTTTGTTTGCTAATTTTTCATAACGTTTCAACGTGCGATCTGAATCAGGAACGTATACCGGGTGTGTGTGATCTCAATTAGGACGTATACATGATGCCTCAAAATACATCGTTCAAGAAAAATAATAGGGGCCTCTAACTTTGTTACTTTTTGGATACAAAGACTCCAAGTTCTCATAGAAGAATATTACAGCTACAGCTTGATGGAGAACTGCCAGAAAGATTCATTCACAATTAACTCATTTCTCTGAAAACAACTACATTCTTTGCATGAATTAGTAATATTGATTTATCGACATGATGCAAGTATTGATTTTTGAGTTAATTTCCATTTATGGTGTGAACGTGAATTAAGTATACTTTGTTGAGGTTATTTTGTTAGTATTTCCATTTTTGTCGTTCGTATTAATTTTATAAGTTTTATTTTTCCTAATTTTTCACCTCGACTTTCTTCACATGAGTGAAAGCATAATTCTATTTATAATCGTTAATCACTTGTTACAATTTTTTACACATGGTTGAATGACAAAGAAGCTTATTTAGATTTTCATTCAATTTTTCATCCAGTATTTCGTGAAACTCAAATCATTTAAGAATTTCAGATTTTTTATGGAATCACTCCATTAGCTGAAAACTTAATTCGATTAGATTTGGTAACATAATCAACTAGATCACATTCTATTCATTTTATTGGCTATGTGGCGTTCACCTCAGATATCTATACCAGAAATGCATTCAGTTGCTGAAATATTAGGATACTGATTTTTTTTCTAAACGAAACCCTAGTGCATACTGACGAATAGCTGCCGTTCGCATTCTGCCTATCTTTTGAGTGAATTAAAAATCTGTTTCAAATAAGTTTTTCCGTTAATCAGCTGTCGCCCTATATGAACGACAACTCTCGGAGGTTGAGAAACTTGTTCGAGCTGAGGACTAACGAGGTCTTACGTTTTAACGTGTGATACCCAACACGATTCATTGTAATTTTTGTATTATACATGAGATGATGTCACATAATATATATGCATGCATTTGATAAAACCATCCTTTGATCGGCTGCCCATTCACATCTTCTAGCTCCTAAGTTATTTATTTTCTCAACATCGGAAAGTTCAGTTGTGGAGTTTGGTGTATAACCTTCATCAAATATGATTTTTTACTTATTGGTTCGGACTATATCTCTAATTTTGAATCGAATTTTTCCACGTTTTCCACACTGCCTCTTGGATTTTTCATAAACTGACATTCGAAGGCCCCAGTATGATGGTGCAATTAACTTTATTGTCATAGTAACTAGTGATTTTGAGAATTATATTGATAAAATAGCAATGAAGCCAACTTTTCAACGTCCTGACTACTTATTCCGCAGTTGCAGCCTTGCATGTGCTGAAAGTTGGGTAATGATTAATATGCTGTTACCTTGTTAACGATGAGAATTTTCAATTATGAAACTTGGTACTCTCATCAGATTGTGAGTTTCCCAGGACATACCTTGAATCTTTCAACACACACGTCATAGTTGCGGTAACCGAGCCAGCAGTTTGATTTTTTATTGGTTTTGATCATACATATATCGAATAACAGTTGATCTCTATCAGGATGTACCACAAGTCCAAAAATCCCTTCATCATTGTCTTTCGACGAGGAAAGTTTCAATGCGCCGACCAATGTATTTCTTCCACAACATGCCATTTCATACTATTTATATAACTGCTCTATGACTTCTTTTAGGTGCTGAAGTTGAGTTGAGGGGAAGTTTAACGACTGAGTCTTCAACTTCAACAGCTCGCTCAGTAAAAGTATCAACCAAGGTATCAAGGGAGGGAATATAAGGAAATAATGCATAATGGCGCTCCAGAGTTGAAATAGCTTTCCAATCGGATCTCCAGGAAGGGGCTGATTGAAGGGCATCATTCTGCAGACGTTATTCGAAAACCACTATTCCTGACAGTCAGCAGGGTCTTTCGAACATCAGTCCATAGGCAATTAGCATGGTGACTGCAATTGAGAAAAGGCCCACTAGCAACTTCAAAATTGAATTCTGCAACATAACAGGACTCAACTCAACATCTGCACCAACATCTGCAATCAAATAGCGCTCACGGAAACCAAAGTGAGTGTTTCAACAAACCCCGTCAATTTTATATATCTCGGTTATGATTTCCACTCCCGATTCAGGTGTACCTTTGAAATATTTTTTTATCAGAAGCGATCTCTTCTGTCAACAATAAGAAATGCTGGAACCCCAAAACATTGATGTAATGTGGTCCTAAATAATATCACAGAAGATCACCAAATTCATATGCTGGATTAATCAACCACCTAGCGATTCATAATATAATGGTATTAATCTCTTCACTTGCAAGCACCACTGACTTTCTGCAAGTCAATCATTCCAGTGCCGAAATTTTTATATTCGGGGACTTCAATGTCCACAAACTTATTTCAGTGTTAAATAAAATACCAATGAATGCTGGAGAACAATCTAAGCCGCGCAAAGTTTGGCGTGACAGATCAGCTGAATGGAACTATCTTTAAGACCATTTTCGAAATTTTTCATGGCTAAATATTTGTTTCAGTTTTAAAGATCCATCAGCCTATGCTTCTGAAGTCACGCAAGTCATTTTATTTTCCATAGATGCATATATTCCTTTTCCAATGGAACGATCTTCTAACGGCAAAACTTGGTTCAATCAAAATTGCGAACAAGCTGTCGCCTCCAAAAATGTCACCTACCGACAGTGGCGCAGTAATCTCGGTGTCTAAAATCGAATTAGGTTTGTTAATGCTCGCAACAACTGCAAACTTGGGAAAAATGAAAGCAAAGAACTTCACAATCAGAGAATTAGAGATAATCTGGTCGGTAGTTAAAGCTGTTAATCATAACTTTACAAAATCCACAATTCCACCTCTAACACAAGCGGATGGTTCAATTCTAAGAACAGCTATAGAAAAAGCAGATCTACTAGCTGAACAATTTGCGTTCCACTCCACAGTCGATTTTCTGTGAAAGGCACCACCCACAATTCCCACACTAGAATCCACAATGCCGGAAATTACTTTTGGACAGTGTCTAGTCAGGCAAATTTTGAAACAGCTCAATATATACAAGGCGTGTTGCCCTAAAGAAGTGCTCGTTATTGTACTTGAAAAAATGCGCAAATATACTGGCACCAGAATTTTGCAGACTTTTCAACCTGTCTTACAAGAAAGGGGTTTTTCATTCTTGTTGGAAGATTGCTCGTGTTCAGTCTATCCCCCAAAAGAGCAAGAACAATATTCCAAATAACTACAGACCATTCTCTTTGCTATCAGTGATATCAAAAATCATGGAAAAAGTCGTAAACTATTATATCCTCAAATATTTGGAAGGCTTCAACATCATTATGTCCTTTGTTTCCAAAAGACATAATGATGATCGCATTATCCTACAGACGTTATTCAAAAACCACTATTTCTGACAGTCAACAGGGTCTTTGTTTTCGAAAATCAACAGGCGACCTTCTATCGCATGACACTTATTTTTGGGATAACGCAATCAAGAAACATGGAGGATCAAAGGCTGGCCATTTAGATCAATATCAGAAAACAAAATAATGTTACAATTTTATTCAAAATCATCCAAATCAATATTTTGAAAGTAGTTTCAAGTTGAGAAAGGAAAAACACTCACTATATGAAAAATCCATGTAGCAAAAATATTGTCTAGCCTACTAGATGAGAGAATTGGAGAGGAGCTCATGAATTTTGCCAAATGCAAATTTCAAAAAATTAATTTGTAAAATAGAGAACGTGAATTGTTATAAGACAACCAATATTGTAAATATTAGATATTAGAGTTTGTTTATGAGTACAAATGGTTAATAAACTAAGTGTAATTTGAGTGAGGTGCCAGAATTCACAAATTAGAAGGTTTTGACAGCATCTAGAATTTTCGAAAATTGGTTGCCAAGGAGATTTTGAGTTTGTTGAAAATGGACGCTAACGGGGGTCGATGATCAACGCTGGAACAAGAAGCATGTAAAATTTTTGAATGTTTTGAAAATTGAGAATTAATGAATCAAATCTATTAAAATACATATAGATTCGATTATAAATAAATATGTAGTGAAAAGCAGATAATTGAACTTACCATAGTACCAATTGGAAAAATTGGAGTTAAAAAAGAAGAAAAAACATCCAGATCAATTCACCGCACCAACAAGGAAAAGTTTAAGGTATTTATAAATCCTTTATAAAATTCAAACCACTATTCACTGAACCTATTTTTTGTACAAAAAATTATTATATTTTTATATTTTCATGAAATAATATTCAAGCTAGTTAATATAAATTGATCCAATAGTATTATTGCAAAAATGAAGAAAATCACTAATCTCTGTTCTCTTCCATTTCAGAACATTACTTCAGTGAAAGGTGTCGAAATCGACTGGAAATGTTTTTTTGGTACATATCACCAATAATAATAAATAATAAAATATGTTAATGTTTTAGATAAGGATTAACCATTTGTGAAGAATTTATATATTTATTTAAATATTTGTAGAAGTCTATTATAATTTATTAATTGTTTGAATAAATTTGTTACTAGAATCTCTTGATTCTAATTTATATTTTGCTCATTCTCTTATTGAAAAATGTTCCATGGCATTTACATAATCAGTATTGGAAATGAAATATTATCCGCAAGACTACTATCAGCAGCTGATTTAAAAATCGTATTACGTAGATAGATCAATAATCCATTTGAGAAAATGATACAAATTGTATTTCATGTATTAGAAAATTGGGTTGTTGAACAATCTATAGTATATTCTTACAATTATTCAATAATTTGATCTATTTCGATTGGAGATTCATGTAAATTCAATCATTGACTGTGTATTTCTGATTCTACCGAAAAGTACTTTTCTCAATACTGAAACTACTTAATGCTTTTTATCTACAAAATTCATGTACTAATCGGATCAGCATCAGCAGGAGATGACAACAATCGATGGTCTGATGAGTTTTTTATGAGAAAATATTTAACGGTAAAAAGCATATTGAAGTTTTAGAGAAGAGAAAAGTAATTTTCAGTAGAACCGATCTGAAGCTGCATTACTACCAACGAGATGCTGGTACTCTAATTAGTAAAATATTTGGTTGATTGAATCCAATAACCAAATTTAAAAAAGAGGGAAGGATATTGATTTGTAACTTTATTTCATTTGGTTCATCATTATTCATACTTATTTTGAACTTTCGAAATGCTTTACTCTATCAGCAAGATACCTACTCACAATGAGGTATAAACATTGTTCGTTCAACTACTATTATTTGTTCAACAAAATCATTACTTCAGTGGAAATTTTCCCATTATCATAACAAGCATCATCCTACAGATATACTACGTTTCTTCAACATAATTTTTATTCAAATAGAAAATACATTTCATTATTTCAATCAGTTCCATTATTTCACCCATCATTAAATTTTGTTTGTTTAATAGAATATTCGAATTACTCTAAATCATTCTCGATATCATTTGGACAAAATATTACTTGAATTCAATTCTTCTATAAATTGAAATAACTGATCGATGTGATTGTTTCAACCACAGATTAGTTTGATACAATGAACATATGCTTGAAGAAATAGTTGGGAGTCAAGAATTATTTTTTCTTGCATAAATAAAATATTTTGTACTGCATATAAGACACTTTTATTTCTTTGAATGAAGTAAATTTTCTTTCACTCAACAAATCTTTTTTTTCCGTGTAACAGGATATATTTTTTCTTAAAAAAACAATTGTGTTCTTGCCGACGTTTCGATTTCAATTATATTTTTCTTCAGGGCTCTGTAACAATGAATTTTCAAAAACATACCTTCACTTTTAGGTTGGCGATGTTTGGCATCTGTAGTGATGGTTTCGAAAAGATTTCTGAAGTGGTATGGTGTATATTAATATCAGTGAATTCATGATTCACGAATCGTTTGAATGATGTCAATACAATCATTTTAAGATATTAATATGATTTGAAAGAAATATATGATCTTATGTTTTACAAACAGGTCTCTGGGCAGAAAGGTACAAAATATGTCTCTTCTTGTAGATAAGTCTATGAAATTTCACCAATTTGTGAAAAAACTCAAGGCGTTGAAGTACTTGTTTTATCCATTTATTTCTGCATAATTTCCGCTGCTTATTCTAAAAGTTATTTTAGAGTAATTTTCTATTGACGAAAAGAGAGCGATGCGAGGCAATTGAAATTTTCTTTTGGATTTTTTAAGATATATCTTATGTTCTCCTCATTCTTTCAATCATATAGTCACAGGGTATGACTTCAGTTGATTCTTACTGTTTATGGATTGCAAAAACCTTCCAAAATTGAAAAATAAATGAAGCCTACTATCAGTCAATAGAGTATTCATGAATTTTGCTTAATTGAATAGTCAATGAATACATTTAGTTTACCTTTATATTTAACTTTCTTTCAGATGACTCAAAAGCTGACCTTTATCATTCTTAAAACCTATAAAACAAGTATATTTCCGTCAACGAACGTCAAAAAAATTAAACGGACATAAGGATGTTTCCAAGAATTCAATTCAGTTTTAGATTTCGATTTTTAACCGCTCTCCTCAGCACTGGTAACTAGGAACAGATTTGTTTGGAATACACTCGTAACTTTGAATTTTTCATGTTTTCGAAGTTGTTTTTATTACTTCATTTTATTGTGCGATCACCAATTGGTTTGAAAATATACACCTTCGTCTCGATCCTGTCATATCTGTCATATTAAAGAAGTTCATATTTTCTTGTAAATAGAGGTTTTGAAATTTCACCTATATCCATGATATAACAAGGTATATTATAAATTCATTATTTCGTTTCGTCTGAGTTTCGAGAAACAAAAAGAATGTTTTCCAAAAAGTGAACAATCTAAACTAGTCTAAGTAAAGACATTTCATTTACTCATTGATTATTCAATTGAGAGCCTAATTTATAAATTCCAGTTTCTGACTAATTTAACTCTTCAGTGGGTTATATTATGCAGCAACTTTTTGTTATTCAGCAGATTCTCCATTGATTCATATCTGTTTATTACTCAGTGTATGGAAAAGTATAAACTCAAAAAACAGTGAGGAAGATTGTCTCAATAAAAAAATGCCTGTCAAAGCTAGTTACAGTGTGAGCAAAACAAGTCTAGAAATAGGAAATGCTTGCGAAAATTTCCTAATCATCATCATGAATAGTGTTATTAATTTTCATCAAGTAACAGGTCAGTTCATTCATAAATATGTGAATTATCAAGGTTCACTTGCGAATAAAAATGTGATGAATTTGATCATCGGTGATTGGCCTCGAAGTTCATTCTCTACTCACCCAACATATAACGGTCACATTATTGACGGTTTTTTATAGTCGTAGAAAAAATCATCAAGTAATACAAGCCATCGCCTCGGAAAATATCGCCTACCGGCAGAGGCGCAAAAATCCCAGTGCTAGAAACAGAACTATGTTTGTTAATGCTCGCAACAGCTGCGAACTTGGGATAAATGAAAGCAAAGAACTTCACAATCAGAGGATTAGGGAACATGACTCGATCCTTCTGGTCGGTAGCTAAAGCTGTTAATCAGAACTTAACAAACATCTCAACAAAATCTACAATTCCACCACTAACATAAGCGGATAGTTCAATTTTAACAACAGCCATAAAAAAAGCAAATCTACCAGCTGAACAATTTGCGTTCCACTCCACAGTCGATTTTCTGGAAAAGGCACCACCTACTATTCCCACACTAGAATTTACAATTCCGGAAATTACTTTTCGTCTTAAAAGAAAGGGGTTTTTTCTCCTTGAAAGATGGCACGTATTCAGCCTATTCCTAGAAAGGGCAAGAAAAAATGTCCAAATAACTATAGACCAGTCGCTTTGCTATCAGTGATATAAAAAATCATAGAGAAAGTCGTAAACCACCGTATTCTCCAATATTTGGAAGGCTTCAACATCTTGAGAGCTCATTAATATGGATTTCGGAAACAAACATCAAAAGGCGATCTTCTATCATATTTGGAATAATGCAATAGACAAACGTGGAAAATCAAGATGTTGTGTTTGATATTTCTTAGGCCTTTGACCGTGTGTAGCATGATAGTTTGCTGGCCAAACTTTCATGCTATGGCTTGTCGGATCATTTCTGTGTATAGCTCTCCAACTTCCTGAAAGGTTTCCTGCAAGTTGAATTGATATAAAATTTATTTCATTACAAACACGGTGGTGCAGGGTTGTTTGCGAAAACTCGGTCCTGAATTCCGGTTGTCGAGTTTTGAAAAGTGGAATATTGCTGCTAGTGAATACATACGACAGAAAGGTCCCATGCGATAGAAGAGGACACAGTATTGCAGCAATATGTAGTTCGTCCATTGAATGAAAAAAAATGCGCATTCTATTTGTCAGCGAAAATGAAAAAAATAGCGATATACTCTTAAATGGTTTGCAACATTTTGAAGTAACTTAATAGTGAAATAGAAAATATAGTATTAAAATAGAAGAATGCTTTTCAATTTTTGAATAAATTTTAATTAAAGTTGAACGTAATTTACGGTAGTTGATTAGAAAATGTATTATTATTCTAATAATGATCAAATGATCAGAGAAAGAATTTTCGAAAAAATCATCTAGCTAATTTATCAGCCCACTTTCATGTTTATATTAGGTAACCTATAGCGTTATCAATATAAAGATGAATAGAACGTATCATTTCGATATATTATCAATCCGTCTTCATGGTTCTTATGACGTAAAAATGCGTGGACGTTAGTGGCGCCGACCAATATTACAAATAAGGCTATACCATCACTATCACCTGCCGACCAACACCTCACAAACCAGAAAACCGATCTTAGAATCGCGTGTGTGGGTTTTTGATTAACTCCATTAAATTTATGTTTGTTTTGATATGATTAATACTGCGAAAATTATGTGATGAAGTAATAGACATATTCTTCTATGTAAAATTCACTCAATCAGTGTTTAGGTTTTGCACAATAACTTTCTCTCCAGTCTTGAATGATGGGAGAGTCTCGTAGAGAAATTACCACTCAATGCGTTCACAATGATTTATGTGTTTCACTCGAATAAACTACACTTTCTAGAATTGGTTCAGAATTCGAAAAGACATTTGATAAATTCTAGAACACGTAAGGGATCAATCGTGATCACAGTTGACAATATCATTTGAAATTATCAAAGAAACTCAGAAATGTTTCACATAAAATCGATAAATTTTACCTTTTTCAGATTATTCTAGTTCGAATAACAACTTTTCAACTTCAGTGTTTCCAGGATGTTTGAAACTTCCATAGATCTTTGCAACATATCACCTAGGGAGTCCCTTTTTATTTTAGATATCTTCGTGAGGATAGTTGTCATGACCTTTTGTTACATAGTACTAATTTCGATACCGAAAGTTTGATTCTGAGTGCTATGTTCCAACCATAATATTAGTAACTCTATCATTAGTTGGTCTCATAAATGCTTCTCTTGGGATCTTGATAACTTCTCGTGATTTCGGATGCTATTTGTGGTCCGGCTCAATAGTAAGTGGTGACGAAATCCAGCCGAGTTCTGCAAGTGGAGATCGCGTAGAAGGGGTTTTACACACAGAAGTGAAACAAAAATTTAACGCCATGTGGAGTTGTCTATCGTTGATTCCAATTCTTCCCCGTTTCTTGTTCAAACGACTGGATTGAGTTGGATTGAACACGTGTTTACAATATGAGTAATAAGTTATTGTCAACTCAGTAGAAGTAGGTTAGGATTTTTGGTTTTTTACTGAAGGTGTTCTACATGTTTGGATTCAATTGATCACGAGTAATCGCAGTTACCACTGAAGGGGTGCCATATATTGAGTTAGCGAAACTACCTCACACTTTGACCCAAATAGAATGATATGATCACGGGTTCTATACTCTTATGTATTTATTATCGCCTCAAATCACGTTGACGTGAATCCGTCAGGATGTTATTTTATTTTCTCTATCAACATAAGTATACAAACATTTTCATTCTCCATTTTGCGATTCTCAATTTTATATTTTCCAAGTATAATCTTCTTTTGAGTTGATAACGATGAGATTGAAACCTTTGGTGTGAAAGTTGAGGGCTCAAAAGGGCTTCAACAGATATTCGATAAAGTTAATATGAAAGTTGCATATAAAACTTCTTATAAATCGCAACAGCTTCTTGGTAATCCAAATGATAGACTAGGAAACACAGAAAGGTCGGGGATTTACCAAATCAGTTGTCAAGAGTGCAAAAGCAAATACATCGGCCATAGCCGACGAGCGATTAAAAGCTGCTTCAAGGAGCATTGTGCACACATGAAATATGGAAGGATAAAAAAATCCAGTGGCGCCCAACATGCTCTAGATAAGGACCACAGAATTGGTGAAAACAATCTGCAACTGATTAAGCATGTGCATGACATCAGCTACTCGATGCATATGAGAGACTAGAAATAGCAAAATGTAAGAACAGCATGAATGACGATAAGGGACCCATCCCGTTTAGCCCGCTTTTTAATCTTCCGTTATGAAGAGAATAATTACTAAAAACTTACAGGTAGTTAATTACCGAGAAATTCCATATTGGACTTCAGGTATACAACCTCAGATAACAGATATTAGTATATAAGGATTAACCAGACTAGACTAGGTATCAATTTCCTTCTCCTGATGATGCTAGCTTTGTAAACGAAACGCGCGTCGAGGGAAAAATATCAGTTTGGTATTAGGGCAATTGATCTCGAAAAAAGTTATCCTTATTTTGAGTTGAAGGTTTGGAATGTTTCTTGTATTTCGTACCAGGAGTAGAAATCTTCTGGAAATTCCTTCATATTACGATGAATGTTCATCCAGATTGTTTTCTTTATAGTTGCGGAGCAATTATTTTCGATATGTGTTGCTGTCATCCCTTTGGTTTTATTTTGACTATTCCATTTCCAATTCGATAACATCCCCTTATTTAAGAAAGAATTCTGCCGAAACCGGTCCTTTGGTAACTGTCCATAGCGTGAGATGAATGACTGAAGCTTGGACCGTATCTTGTTGTGTACTGTCTTCATTATGAAGTAATTTATACCTTTTCTATTTATTCTTTTGTCTTCATACTTTACTGATAAGGGTGCCAGTCTTACAGTTTCAATTCAGTTGACTTCAAATAATCTGTTCAATTTCAATACCGTTCGATCCAGTTATGGAATTGTTCCCTGGCTATGTAAAAGAGTTATAAGAATTTTAGTCAATGTGGGATACAGATACCATTACGAAGGATCATTTTTCGAATTGAGAATTCGGTCTCTATTATTTTCGAATCTCTCTCATGAATCTCTCTCTTGGAATATATAAGAATTGACTCCTTTGATGAAGCATTTGGATAATCATAATTTTTATATTCATTTGAATAAGTCTCAAAATCATCTTCAGATTGAAACCCAGGGTTTGATAAAACTGAGTATGATGGTAATCAAGAAACGCTTGAAAGAATATTATTGGAGTCACTGCTTCTGCTCAAAATTTTAACTTGCTTGCTTGGGTCGTTAATTGGTTCTTGAATTATTTTTTCATAATATATTGGTGAGTATTTGTACTATAATTGTATTTTATATTACTGTTTCATGTTCTCAGTTAATATATTTCAATGTAAATAACTTGACTTAACATTTTTACGTGTTTAGTCAACTTTTTTTTATGCATATAAATTGATAATACATCTTCATTTTTTTTGAGAAGACGGAAAAAAATAAATGATTTTCACTTTGGTTGTAGAAAAAGTATTTCACTAATTTACTTTTATTTGTGTGAAATTACCTCCACCAGATTGAAATCTAGAACTATGAAAATATTGCTATGAAGTAGGAAAGAAACACTCCTTAATGAAACAAAAATGCACCGAAGAACACAAAAAAATCGAATTTGAAAGAGACGAAAAACTCATTATACTCAGTAAACTAGAACATATATTGGTAATTAATTTTTTTATCCTATTACTGTTCTGTTAATGTGAGAATAATGGTGACAATTAATTTTTATTGTCCCGTCTCATGTAGTTTTATCGTTTATACATGTTATAACGGTGATACTATATTAAGAATTCAGGGCCATAATTCATAAAATCACATATGCGGTTTTATTAGGTACTTACTTTCGTAAAAAACATTTTTTTTACCAAGATATGAAATGAATAAAGTAACAACCGTTATTCAATATCATATTATTATTATTTGAAATACATTTTTCAGTAATGTGGTCTACCTTTAAGAAATTATCTATACAACAACTGAGTGGAATTTGAATAACCAAAATATTATATAGCTGTTGATGTTTAGAAGTTAGAAGTTGATAGTAATAATAATAATAATAATAATACCTTTATTCACAAGAGTAAGTACATTTTTTTCAAGGGAACAATTGAATAATGTGTCTAGGCGATAACTGCTACTGCACTAGTGTTGCAAGCAATTAATTAGTATAATATAATAAAAATAATATAAAATTCAAAAAAATAGAAAATACAAGAAATATATAAATAATGATTGAAATTTAATAAAATAGTTGAAATAATATAATGATAATATATTAATATGAAACAGTTAGGATTAACAGTACAGGTGATGCTATGATGATATTATATTGCAGGAGAAATAACACGATGAAGTATTGAACATAAATAGATAAAAACTAATATGAATTATTTCAATTCTTTCTTGAACAATGACTTATGAAATATATTTCTTATCGCTTCCGATATTGTATTATAAAGTTTTGCACCTCTTTGTGATATTGATTTTTTCACGATAACTAGGTGAGTTTTTCACGATGTCGAGTGTTATACTATCCATTACATTATATTTTCCATTTGTACAAAAATAATATACCTACCGGAGATCCATGACAGAACATTTCTTGTATAGTCGATCTGCTATTGGAAAGCGTGTATTTTTCGAATGGATCGAATAGAATAACTTCTGATGAATTTAAATGTACCCGCAAAACTGAGCCCCACGCTGTAATAACGTATGTCAGGTGAATATAGTTTTTACTAGTTTGATGTCTTTTTCAACCTTTTTTTAAGCAAACTCGAGGTTTCTGCCATATCCAATAATCTCGCCTTCACTGTGCAATTTGAATGAATCATCAACACTAATAAAGGATCCAATACTGTGCCTTGAGGAACACCACAATTAACTTGCTTTTGATCACTATTGGTATCGTTGACTCTTACAACTAGCTTTCTGTTCTCAAGGTGAAATTTAAGAAGTTCAAAACAATCTTCTCTGTCTTTATTTTCTAGGGTTTGTAAAAGCAGATGATGCTCTTACAAACCTGGAATTTCCGACTTAGTATAAATCCAAAATGAGCACTTTTCTCAATACTCTTTTCGACACGCGTTCCACAAATCAAGTTGCCGTCTTTAGAAGATGAAGAAAACTGAATCTCCTGAATAAGACACAACATGGTTGATACATCGTGCATCGAGAAGGGTATTACATTTCTAGTCATTGGCTAGTTGATAATTTTTCTAAGTGAATGTTGAAGATTCGGACTTCCAAAGTGTTGACATATTTAAAATCTATAGGAAGAAAATGGTGGATGTACCACTACATGGTACAAGATCACCATGAAAAATGAAAAATGAAAGTTTCTTATTTTTACCAATTGTATTTGTAACAAACGTGATTGTAGTTTCGTCTAATAATGACATTCTTAAACGATTACAATAAACTGAAAATAAATGATAATGTTAGCCATCATATAACTATATACCACTGTAGGTAATAACATAGGTCCTTAACGTAATTGAGTAACTGGATTTTGTTTGCCTGTAACAATGTGGGTACGCTAATTTAAGAACCGGTGAGGAAACTAAATTGGTTTGATCATTTAGCAGATCACATCTGCAATGTTTATGCGCATGAATTTTCCGGGAACTTGTGGTTGCATTCCAAGGGATTGTTTAAAAACATCGATTCATTTTTACCTAGTCTGAAGGACCTTTTATGTTCAGCATATCGTTTTGAGAAATTTCAGCCACATTGTCTCATATAAGGACCCTTCATGTTCAGCATACCGTTTTGAGAAATTTCGGCCACATTGTCTCATATAAACACTATTTCAGTCCAAACACTTAGGAGTATAAACTCTAGATTTCTCTATTGTGTCCACTTTATCTTTGGTATTGAAAAAGAAAGTAGACAAATTGTCCTATGGTCTGAATGCCACATCCACATTGTTTTTATCTGAAAAAACCCGCCATTGCCTCTCTTCTTTTACCAAAGTATGTTAGAGTTAGGAATTTTTTGATTTCTGATCGTTTCACCCTCCCTGATCAAACAATTTTCAGAAGTAGAGCAGCAGTGTATATAGAAAGCAAACCTATGCTGAATTTTCAGGATTTCATTTGATACCTCCGTGAGTTGAAAATGAGTTGCATCCTTATGCCTAGTTGTAGGTGATACACTTGAAAACAATAAAGTAAATGGAAGTAAATTTAGATACTGATTAACGTCTGTGTTCTTCCTTAACCAAAAGCCGTGCAAAAACTTTTGGACAGGAAAACTAATTCGTGATGGTGTTAGTGAAAAATCAAATGCTGGATTATGTGTTTTGTCTACAAAAGTTCAATATTATTGGAGTTTTATCCCAACACCAAACCGTTATTTCAACACCTCGACACGTGTTTCGATCACCAAGTGATCATCTTTAACTTGATTGAAACACGTGTCGAGGTGTTAAAATTACGGCTTGGTGTTGGAGAAAAACTCCAGTAATATTCATTACTACATCAAAGATTCCAAACAGTGCATCACAAGTTCAAAAAGTTCATTGAGGTAATTTTGATCAATATAAAGTCCTAAAAAGGCACGGAAAGTTCTGAATTGTGTAATCCATCACAATATTGCAGTTTGTAGTCTACGTTTTTTTAGTTTGCATGTTTATACTCTTCAATTTCGCTCTAGTTGATACCTTGGGTCCAACTCTATCGATTGGAAATGGAGTAGTGGGTTAACATAATCCGTTGAAATCATTAGTCAACCTACGACTTAGGATGAAAAATGCCTTCAAAGAGAAAACATTTTGTAGTATTTGCCTTGAATTTTGAACCTCCTCAAACTATCGACTAACTAATGACTGGCAACGTCTGTAGAAAAAAGTATCAAAAAGTATATTTTCTTCAGTACAAAAATGTCTCAGTAGCTTTGAAGAACGAGATGACCTGAATTCAGGTATAATAATATGGAATACTATTGACTAGGAAAAGGTTATCAAAGCCCAATTATTCATACGATATTTGTTCCAAGTGAATATTCACATACTTATACCTGAATATGTATAAACCTTCATGGTCAAAGAATAATAAGATTATTGAAAAGCTCTGATAATAAAAATGATAATATTAATGTTTATTCACCAAATTCAGATAAAAAGTATACACAGAAGGAGCATCGACGAAGGGGTGTGGTTAAATTCATGATAATGAAAATTATAAAATAGTGCTTACGATCGAGCTAATATTTACAGTTGTTCAGCTACCAAATTATTGATGGTTGAAGCCAAAATACATTTTGTATGTGATAAAATGATCAATGTTTAGAAAACAGTGTTAACTAGTATAACGATAAGAATATCAGGTTAAGTAAAGTAATTGTATTACATGGAATGTTCTGTAAATAACCAATACGTCTTTTTCGGGGTGAATTTTATTTATACTTTCAATGATCTCTCGGTGTGCAATATCAATTTTTAACTTTTTATTGAAACTTTTGTTATTATGATTGTCTTCGATTACATCGGGTATCATCTAATAAATTCATGGTCCCAAGTAAAACGCATTTCTCTGTCCAATCATTTTCTCAAAACAGGGACAATCAGAGAATTATTTCACTTTCTTGTTTCATAGGAGTTTTCTGCTATCGTTATGTAATTAATTCCTTTCTGAATATTATTTGTTATACTCGTACAGAATAATTGTCTCATGTCAGGGATCTGTGTGTCTCTGAAAACACTGTCACTTGAGTATGTTCGACCTTTTTGAAGTATTATTTTCAATATATACTTTTGAATTGTATCAAGATTCACTAAATAACAATTTTTAACTCCTCCCCATCCGATTATCTCGTATGACAACTGGAACTGAACAAGTGCAAAATATAGAGTTTTCAAGTGTTTAATGTCTAGGAAGTTTATGAGATATTGGAATTTAGAAAGTATATCTCTCATCTTTGTCACTGTTTCTTTTATTCATAAGTCCCAACGAAAATGTCTATCAATTGTTTCCCCTAGATATCTAATTAAGTCACTTTCAGTTATGTATATTGAATATTGTTGGTATTAAGTTATCCAATATCAGACAATCTATTGAAGTCCGACGTGGATGGTAAGTAATTCGTTTCATCGAAGTTAATTGTGAGTTTGTTCTGTCTATTGCTACAAAATCTTCTTCTACACTTAACTTGAGTTGTTCCCACGTAGACCCTGTATATAGGATGGCAGTGTCATCCGTCATGCTCAAAACCTTACTTCTTGTGTCAAAAAGTAGCAGTTCATTCAAATATATTGTGAAAAGGATGGGGCCTATCACAGTTCCTTGAGGTATCCCAAAGCCCATAGTTTCCGGATTAATCATTGTATCACCTATCCTGATCTTCTGTTCACGATCATTCAAATAACTCTTGAAAATTCATACGTTGCTTCGCGAATACCAACTTTTCTAAAAGTTTAGGGTGACTCTCTACATCGAAGGCTCCAGAGATATCGAGGAAAATGTATATCCATATCCTTTTTCTCTATTATTTTTGCTATATTCGATATTAGTGTAATTGGTCTGTGATTAATCATATCCATTCTGTCTTCTTTTTTGTATAATAGTATAATCAACCATTTTCGAAACATGCATTTATGAGAATGATCAATGGAACTTCAATTAATTTCAGTAGAAATCGTTTTAAAAATTTTTTGAGCGAATTCCGTTATGCCCTGGTGATTTTTGTGATTTCCAATCTCTGATCACGTAATGTCCTTTATTTGTATCAGTTTCAGATACAATAAATGTTGTAACTTTTGTTTTGAAATGTTGTAGTTATTGAGTTCAATAATCATGTTCGCATATATTTTTCCTATTGTACATCAATAAATAATAAGGATTTATCTACACATCATTATAAGTACTATATAAATGGCAAAATATCGTGAAAAATAATCGTTTGGATTCATCCACTTTTTGCAAGGTCTAATAGTCTCATGGAAATATTCTTTATTCTTCTCGTGATGTAACATTAAGCCCATGAAATTTTTGAGACTTCTGTCCTTGAAACAAAGAAACAAAAATGAAAATAACCATGTTTGCTGCAGAAAAGACTTCGAATGCCCGAGGAATGAAATTGGTTACTAGATAATGAAAATTAAAAAACAGGGATTTCACGTTTTGAGATATTAACTTAGTTATGAATACACCTATTTTTTATAAGAAAGTATGAATCATCTGATATGAATGCCAAAATGTTTGGCAGAAGTGTTGGGAAATCGATATGTTGGAAAAGTGTATAGGTGTATAAGAATTCTTATACATCTATACACGAAGAGAATTTTGTCATTCAACAGCCCTGAACCAATGTAACTGTGTCGAGCACTATCATAAAATTATTGTCTCATTGTGGGTTTTTGTTTTATCACAATAGAAGATAGTCATTAAAACTTATATGAACTTTCACATAGCCTTCAATTTCTAAAAAACATTTCATCTCGACCTCCTGCGTGATATTCAAGTAGTCTGAAATTCCTCAGAAATCATTTCATTTTCACTAGAAAGAAAACATTGAACTAATTAAATGTAAATTCATCCAACTATGCACTCCACTTCAGATTATGTCGAACGGATTTATCGAAGGATGTTTTACAAATATAAAGGGATACAAACAGATTGAATTTACATTTGTGGAATACAAAAAAACATCACATTGTGTGACTGCAGTGGAGGAGTGGTTCTCTATAACCAGTTCCTAATCTCTTGAAGAGCAAACGCGCATAATGCGACAGGCGCTCGAGGTGTTCATCGTGCTATAACAATCCGTTGCACACTTGCCCAGACGTCGACGAAGATTTCACGGAGGGAATCTTATTCCTCCGATGGTCAATGACTGTTACACACATTGAAAAAAATCAATACAAAATAGGTCGAAATTGTTTTCTGAAAAATCACTGACTTTTCAATCATGATATTCGAAATACACATAATAGTTTAACTAGACAGAAAAGTACCAGATTTAGTGCCTCGGCACTGCATTTCTTCTAATCATATGTTGTTATCTTTGAAATTAAGATGTCAAATCGTATTTTCTATTAATAATGATTATTTTTGTCGTTTTGATCGCATTTATCGGAAGATGATAAAGTAATATTGAATATGGATAATAATTGTGTGCACCGTGAAACTTGTAGGTAAGTATGACTTTGACGCGATTGTTTAATTCCATAGCCGAATTTTAATCACATTACCAGTTCCGTTACTAAGAAAAATCTGAGTTTCTATGTACATTTTCTGATTCATGTAGTCGAAAATAAGTCTGAGTTTCTATGTACATTTTCTGATTCATGTAGTCGAAAATAAGTCTGAGTTTCTATGTACATTTTCTGATTCATGTAGTCGAAAATCTTAATTTTTTATTCATTTATCTGGAGAGTAAATTGTTTTGGAGCTGTCAGTAATCTGTGTTTAGAACTCTTTACAAAATATTTATATTATCTGAAACAATAGAAAGTGATGAAGGAATGTTAATTCCTCCCGAAATTGAAGATTTGGCGAAAGGTGTGAAATATATTTTGTTGTCTACAAAATTAAGAAAACTATATGTAATAGTGAATTTATTGATGAGCACATCAACATGAACATCGAATCATTTTTAAAAAAGGTTTTACTGATATACTCTGCGGAATGACCTACTAAGTTGAAGACTTTATAGACTATATATAGTATTCCGAGAAATACAGAAATCATAGATTCAGCAATTTGATTTGGAAGCTCCTGAAAATGTATACCTATCTTCGAAGGAACAGTTTAGAATTGATACATTTTTGAATTAATTATTAAGTTAACTTTTTTTTTCAGGTTGTGTTAATTTTTGGCATAGCGGAAATATGTATAATTGATGAACTATTCCGAATGGAAAAATATTAAATTGAAGATTTAGGGGTTATCATAATTTATTATTCTCCCTGAAACGATGACATAATATGGCTTTCATGGCCATGCAAACAAATGAACATAGGTGAGATTTATAGGTTTTAGGTTCTTAAACTCTTCTCACTGAAGTGGAAAAAAGGTCTGCCAACATGAGAGTACGGTTTTACTCAGGTTACATGAGTATTGAGTAAATTACCTATTGTAACCATTTCATGAATTGTGAAATAACTTTTTCAATAGTTCGCTTCGAAAAAAGTATCCAATAGTGTTGAAAATTCTGTAGAGATCCTAATCCGGGATGTAAAAACGAGAATCCGCGTATTCAACAAGTTGGGTAAAACGATCTATGGGAAGCAGAGCAGAATGTTTTCCTTCGTAGGAAAATGTTGAGTACACTAGGCGTCGGCCCACCCTAATGATACCTAGAGATTCGAAAGATGGAGTGAGTTTTCTAAATAACTTGGATGAATGTTGATTGGTTCCCATCAAAAGAATTTCTCAACATAATGCCTAAAGTTGGGTTTGTTTATTCAAGAGGCTCAAAGAAGAGCTCATTTCGGACAAAGTAATGGTTTTACCAGCAGGTGATGCTTTGCTCAACCAAAGAATCTGAGAATATTAGCAACTATGCGCTGATTTTTTGTCAAAAAATTTAACTTATGAAAAAGGGTTAGAAGGGAGTGTTCTAGGGTATTGCTTATTATAACAGCCTCTATGCCATCCTATTCTTTTTTTAAAAATGTTCGTCACCAGAAGAGTAACTCAAAAATGACAGCACTGCCCACCAGAATTGATTGCGTAGTGAATCAGCTGGTGACAGACTTCGAGAGGTTGGATCAGCTGAATGATACCAATGAACGGGAAGAACATTATTTTGAATTTGTGTGACCAGAAAATGATTCGAGTACAAATTTGAAAAAATTAGAGACAAAATAATCAGCACATGGTTAGAGTCTGTAGTATAGAAACACTTTTATAAAAAAAAAAGTTTGCGTTTTATCATAACAGTATATTTAGAAGCCATAAACATTGTGCTGGACCTTCAGCCTAGAAAACAGCAGAACGGAAATAGGTAGCAAGACTGCTGAAGGAAAGTCTGAGAGTCAGAGCCAGAAAAGACAAGTTATCTGTAGAAGTAGTAAAAATGATGGTGCACAATCTAAATTCATTTCAGCATCTTCATCTGTGAGATCCAATGCAAGTATTAATGAAAGAAAACTCATGGAAGTTCAGGTGAAAGCTGACAAGCAAATGGTTGATTTGGGAATAAGTAATTTACACCGTTCGGAAAGTAACAACATTTCATCCAGTAGGACAAGATTTCTTCTGTTGATTCTGAAGTGAAATTGCGTAACTGGATGCCAAATACGGACAAACATTTCAAGCATATGACAGATAAGCGATCGTTTAACAAAAGTCAAATTGACAATACTGATAATAGTACAAAGTTTCCATTTGGAAATAGCACAGGGGCAAGACATATACATCACCAAAAAAAGGTTCAGATACAGAAATCAAGCAGTTTCTGACAAGGCAATCAATTGACAAAGATTTATCGACTTTTTCTGGGAAACTATTGAATGGTTTTTATCAACAATTAAATTGATGGGTGTAGCCGTTACTACGTGGTAGGAAATCATAATGAAAAAAAAGAATTGAAACTTCCTATGGTTTCACCACTTTTATTTGTAACGTTACTGCAGTTCCGTCCCATAAACACATTTTCAAACTTATAAAATAAACTAACACTGGTTAATTGCATTATTTCTTATATACCACTCCTAATAGGTACTAATATGTACTAATAGAGGTACTTGGCTTGATTGAGTACCTGAATTTACAGTTCATAATGCGGATGTGCCAATTTAAAAATCGGTGAGTGGAGTAAATGTGCTGTATGGTCTGATAAAAACACATAAAGAGGATAACCACATAAGACTGGTAGTTTCGTATTTAAATAGTCCGGTAAGAGAAATAGAAATACGTCTTAACAAGTTGTTCAAAAAATTACCAATTTCGTCTCCCCTCACAGCATTAAAAATTCATAAGGAACCAAACAACGCCATATAATTGAATTTCAGTTTCATTCCATGTAGAGAGTATGTTCTCCAACATACGGTACAACGAGTGTAAGCCCCTCATTTTAGACATATTAGATCCAGCCAAAATAGACCATATCACTTCCTTTAAATTTCCAAGAGCTTTGGATGTGTGCCTAAATCAGAGCTACCTACAATTCAACAACAAATTTTGTTTACCAGGTTTACCAATGGGCTCACCCCTTAGTCCACTTTTAGCAGACATATTCATGAATAGTTTGGAGACCACTATAGTAAATTCCGACCTGGGTAAAAACCATATTCGTTTTTCGTACAGATATGTAGACGATATTTTCGCCAGTTTTAGAGGTACTACACGACAGCTGAACCAATTTATGACATTCATTAATAATCTCAATAGCAACATTCGGTTTACACTCGAAACAGAGATAGACCATAGACCATAGACCATAGACCTGACCATAACAAACAATAAGAATAAAGTGGAGTTCGATGTTTTCAGAAAACCTAGCTATACAGACATTACCATCCTAAGCGAGTCTTTCCATCCAGACAGTCATAAATTAGCAACCTTTGTCTGCCAGCAATCTGGCTACGGATATTGATATAATTACACAGATAGGTCATAATATTGGTTTCGTCACAGATACTATCCAGAAGTTAGTCAGAAAACAAAGCCATAAATTCACTTACAGATTAAAATACCCCCTAGTCTCACAACCAGGAATTAAGAAATGGGTAATTCTAACATATTTTGGAAAAAGAACAGAAATAATTGCGGATTTCTTCAGAAAAAACAATGTAAAAGTGGCATTCAGACCACATGCCAGGTTATCTGCTTTCCTTTTCAATGTCAAAGATAAGGTGGACAAGTTGGAGAAATCTGGAGTTTATAAGTGTTCGGAGTGTAATAGTGTTTATGTGGGACAATGTGGTCGAAATTTCCAAAAACGGTATGCTGGACATGAAAGGTCCTTCAGACTGGGAAAAAATGATTCGAGGTTTTCAAACAATTCCTTGGAATGCAACCACAAGTTTCCGAATCTAAACGATACGGAAATTTTGCATTATGCAAGGAAGGGTTACAAATTCAATTATTTAGAATTCTTGGAAATTCACAAGCATAAACATTTAGGATGCAACCTGTTAAATGATCAAATCGAGTTAGTTTACTCACCGGTTTCTAAATTGGCACATCCGTGTTGAAAACTGTAAATTCAGGTACTCAATCAAGCCAAGTCCCTCTATTAGTACCTACAGGGGTGGTATATAAGAACTAATGCAATAAACCATTGTTTGTTCAGTGTATAAGTTTGAAAATGTCCTTATAGGACGAAACTGCAGTTACGTTAGTTACAAATAAAAGTGGTATGAAACATAGAAAATTTCAAGTCTCTTCATTATCAATATTTTTTTTTAACAACTTACTTATTGGGTTTAACAGACAAGAAAACTGTGTAGGTTGAGAAAAGCTTTGTTATTAGCAATCAAACCGATTATTCACACTTTGGTTGGTAAAATCATCTGCAAGGACAATTCGTTCAGGACAGTCTCAACTCCCTACACCGAAGGTTAATGGACTGACACCTATCGGAAAACAACTTTTACCACCACGAAGGACGTTGGATTATATCCGACAGGTGTCAATGCAGGATTCTTCACTAAACTTATTCCTGCTTATGCTGTTGGCAATAGAACTGCCGCAATTGATTTCCAATTATTGGAACACACTTGCAGACCGGTTTCAGGCTGTTTGGCTACTCTTCAGTGCAAGGTAGTGTCAATCATCAACATAAAGTCGATGACTTCCGATAATTGAAAATCGAATTCCTTCAGAGTGTTATTTCTGGAACTAGACTGAAACGGACAACAAACAAGAATATTTGTCATGAATATGCAATTCAAATGACGTTTATAGACATATTCCAGAAGAGCTTGAGGGTGACGAAAACTTTTTAGAAGAGAATATTTGTGACAGAAAATTCTCGGTTTGAAATGGAATCCATCATCCGATCATTTGGCTTTTCTTTGATTTATTTTTCAAATGAGAGAACTGATTCAAAAATATCCACCAAAAATGCAGATCCTCAAATAGTGATATCTCTTTATGATAATCTAGGACTTTCAACACAAGATCATCAACTGAAACTTCAATGGTATTCAAATGTCTATCGCCTTATAAAATCGCTTTGCATTGCACTATCCGACTATTCCGATAGGCGAGTGGATCGCGTTTATATTTGGTAATTGAAGGTAGTAGATAATTTTTCGGAATTCCATCGAAGCCGGTAGCATTACTTTAGCCACGTCTATAATGGCTGAGATCATTGAACATCTATATGTCAGAATTGGTTGTGAAATGTCACAATGTTCGTTTGTTTTATGTCGTTTTATTTTAGTGTTTCGGAAATTTGTTGTTGCATTGTTTTTTATTTTTATTACTCAAATAAGTATCTGATATGTCTGATGGTTTTTAAAATAGTATCATTATCAACACGAAAAAACTACTTTTCGAGCCCTGAAGAAAACTTTAATTAAATTCGGAACGTCGGCAAGAATACAATTTTTTTTAAGAAAAAAATGATCCTGTTACCCATCCAATCCCTTTTTCATTCACAACAATATTGAATGGAAGAAATGGACTGATGCATTTGATGAAAGTGACAATCTTTTCAAGATATCTAGGTGTTATACATTGAACTTCATTTCTGATTTCAATTCACAGCTTCACATCTTCTGTGACAGAAGTGAGCAAGCATTTTCGGCAGTATGTTATTTCAGATTCGAGAGGAACGAAAAAAATCATGTCTCTTTGATGATGTCTAGGACGCAAATAGCATCTCTGTTCATGGCCCGGAATATCTGTTATTCGTTCATGAACTCGGAAGGAGAATCGGCCAAGCAACGAAAGATCACCGTTTTACCTCTTTTTTGATAGAAAAAATTAGTATTGCTATTCAACGTGGTAAGGCTGTTTCGATCCTTGGAACTATTCCTTCTTCACATAATTTTGATAAGATCTTGCATTGCCCTAATTTCAGTACGAAACTGAAATCTCTTCGAAACAAGCTGAGATATGTAGATATTCATCAGTCTCCTATCAAGGTTATTTCACAAGTGATTGATCCACCTTCTTCCTTTTCAGTGCGGTCAATGGACTTAGGTCATTCTTGCCTCCCAAATATGAGTTGAAGACCTCGTAGCTTCATGAAGTAAGAGCCGAATCGATCCCTCTACGAAACCCTACTTCACTTGGAAGAATCGATCGCAGCTTGAGAAATGGTTCTTATGGAGATTCTATGAAACATGTTCTTCCTTACGAATCAGTAGACTGTTGTCCTGAAAATCTATAAAAGAGAATTGGATTGGTTAATTTAGGAAACACTTGCTACATGAATAGCATTTTACATGTGTTGTTCATGACGAGAAATTTCAAGAAGAAGGTTTTAATAATAAACGAGACGGGAATGTTTCCTACTTATTGATCAAACTCAAACACCTGTTTATGCAGCTGCAGCTTCGTAAGAATGTATGATTTTTCCGTCCAACCGATTTCCTGGAGTCTTTGAAGTCCACTAGATACTCGTTACGACAACAAGAGGATTATTCAGAATTCTTGGGGTTCTCGTTGAACACTCTTCGTGAGCAAAACAATAGCAGAATCAATTCTCCTGACCGCTCGTTTGTGTTTCTAATTTTTTGCTGGATAATTCCTCACTTGTTCACTTTGTGGTAAATGTTCAAGGGGTAGCGAAAACTCATGTCAATTTCTGGAACTTCATCTAGCGTTTCCTAATATGACTAATAGCCGGTCCGTGCAAAGATTATTGTTAAATCATCTGAAAATGAAATTTTTAACAGGTAATGATCGACTGTATTGCCAAACATGCGTCAAACTAACTGACTGTTATAAGGAAACTGACTGTTATGAGGTGCTGAGGCACCAATCAATCTAATAATAACACTGCTGATATTCAAACAAGACTCAACCTCTGACGGAAGCAAGAAACTCTTTCGAAGGTTCCAAATAGATGAACATTTCAATCTAGCAGACCACTATTATAATATTCATGCAGTCATTGTTCACAGTATTTCTGGCGTTGAATTTGGTCATTATTATGCCTTGGTCTGCTGAAAAAGCAAATGCGCCACTGGAATCAATGAAGTCGTCCCGGAGCGCCAATTAATTTTTTTTTCTTAAATAAAATTACAATATGCTAAGCATCTCTGAAGCCTATCATAATTTCACGTTAGGAACTTCAAGCCGCTGTAAAAAAACATTCATTCACATTAAATCAAATATACTTTTGGACTGACTCAAAAACGGTTTTGTATTGGTTATGGTCAGAACCGAGAATGTTCAAAACATTCATTATATATCGAGTTGGCAAGATTCAGAGAAACTGAAAAATCTCTGACTGGCAATGGATTATTTCCAATCTGAACATAGTAGATGAAGCTACTCAAAATATTTTTTGGTAGCGAAGCTGTAGCATGAATAGATGTCCTCTTCACAGGAACTCGCGTATCTAGTTAATAAAAGCGTACTGAGAAAAAAGCTAACAGTTTTTCCGAAAAGGTTCACTCGTGGAAAACTATGGGACACTGCCAATAGCCAGTATCCTTTTCTCGTAATTGTATACTCCAGGTAAATTGGTCACAAAAATTGTAAGTATTGCCGAAGACTTCAGGAATTTGCTACTTTTCCTTTATATTCTTTTGCTCGATTATCACGAAGGCATCCATACTTTATTTTCAAAGACGCAGCTGGTTAATAGAACAAAATCACTTCATCATTGAAATGATTATTAATTTTTTTCAAGGACACAACACAAGCACTACAGAAAAATCCTTAAGGCGCTCTAAGAGCGGTGCCTGTGCGAAAGTAATGATTCACATTGGATGTGAATCGTTGGAGATTAAATCCATTCGGAAAAATGTTCTCAGGCCGCATAAACGCAGTTCTCATAATTAAACAGTTTTAAACTTTTTGAAACACTTGAAATTCCTCAGAAAGTCTAGAAAACTTATTTATTGATTCTTTCACTTTCTGACATCTGCAGGTGGCTTATATTTCGAATAAAATTAATGAATCACTGTTCTCCATCAGAGATATCCTTCAAAGTGTTTCAGTTCCTGCATTGAGTTCCTGGAGCCCTGGCGACCTCGTCGCCTCTGATAATGTCTGCCACAATAGACGGAACATCTAGTATAAAAACCTATAGACCACTGGCAAAACACTTTGATACAGTATAAAATTATACTTGAAAAAAAAATTGTGTATGTTTGGATTTATGCTTCTGAATAACAGAATGGCTCATTGTCATTGTTCTCTTTCACTATCAAACACAAACTCAAAAAGTTCACAGCATCCAAGTTTATGTTAATGTTGATTTCTGTAACCCCTTCATCGACAATCGAAAATTTTATCAGGATAGTAGTCCACCTTGTGCAACAGGTCATTCAGCCAGCCTGTATTTCAGAGATGGACGAGAACCAACTCAAAAAGAAGTTTGGATTCGAGCTAATGGTTCTAGTACATGTTTGATGATCTATCGTGCATTGAAAAAAATGTTTTTGGCTTTTCACTTCTCCATTATTCAAAAAAATGTAAGAAACTTCGAAAAGACTTTTTTCCCGAAGACTAAGCTCTTCTAAGAGCATTTCCTAATTGATTAATTTGATTTGATTGTACAAGATTCAAAAGTGGTGACTATTACAAGGAAAGATCAAAATATTGTTTTTGTTGAGAATTATAATCAATTGTATGAAAGCAGGATGACAACATTTTGAACATATGTTGGAGGAAAAATTAATTAAGTAAGATAGTGGGCAAATTTTGAATTCCAATATCCCTTCTTTCTGAAGTGAAAAACTCAAAAAAGCTAATGTTAAGATGCTATCAATTTCAGAATGTCTATTTACAATATCCACTGCATCAAATTCCAGAAGAGAAAATCAAGAACCTTGCAAATGAAGTATCGCTCGACCCCTGATTCCATTATTCGACATTCCGAAATTCGACAAAAAGTCGAAATAAAAATTTACGTGCCCAAGCTAACTTTTTTCAGAAATTTAATTTTTATTGTTTATTAATTTGTCCAATGAGCAAAAGTTGACTTTACTGACTATCATAGATATAATTTTCATATTTGTATTTGAATTTTCTGATATTGAATCTCTTCAATTACTCCGGCAATGAATTATGGAGTTTAACAGCACCAAAAAGAAATGATCTCTGAAACTGTGCAGAGCGATGTTGTGGCCTAGTTAATTTGTTTGTATGTCTAATGTTTCTTGAGTGAATATTTTCATGCAGATTTTGGTTTTCTATTGAAAGGGGAGAATAGGGAAGCGTAATCAATTTATGAACAAAATAACCCGAATGAGGAAGCATAGGTTTTTTCATATTAAGCAACCGGGAGTTTTTAAAGGCTTCAGAAATTGAATCACACTCACAAAGTCCATATATTAGGCGGCACTTTTTGTATTCCTTTTTTATCTGATTCATATAAATATGGCCCATATATGAAGGCACATTAGTTGAAATGACTCAGCACCAAACTATCAAAGATCATTCTTTTTAAGGTTGACTCAGAATAAAACAATTACAGTAGAACAGTTCCAATGACATATAAGCTTCTTCATTGAATTCTGTTTATTCCTTTGCGTACCAGGCGACATTTTTAAGTGGAAGAGCAGTTGAATGATGACTTGTCATGATGACTTATCATCATTCAACTGCTCTTCTTATTATTATTATCATTTAACCAACTCATTTATTGTATTTTCGACAGCTCCGGATATATTTAGGGTTTTTTCAAAACCAGAATGGATATAGTTTCACTAGCATGGAACAAAAGAGGACTTCAGTTCTATCAAAATCCGAATTATGCTGAAATTATAAAATATTTATAATCATTCATGGAACCATGCAGTAGGTACTGTCTAAATTATTTTATTCATAATATATTTAAGAAACCACATAGATTACAATCATCATAAGATATCTATAACAGAGCGGTTTTATAATGTTTTGTATTTTTTTTCGTACTTGTGAATATAAACTCTTTCATTTTCAGTCATGCAGCCCTAATAACTTAAAATTTTTAGATCAACATCTACCACTGGTGGGAGCAGTTACCATCTATGTGAAGAATACTCGACGACAACAAGTAGTAGTAGAAGAGTCTTTGGCCTCAGAGCTGTTAAGGGGTCTGTGGAACCACACACGATGGTTCCTCTGACCCAGTCACTTATTCAAACAATCTCATTCGCAAACTAACATCTTGAAACTTGTAATGTTTTACATATCGTCTGTAGCTGTTTGAAAAATATTACTCACCACTCAACACGACTGGAAATTACAATACAATTCAGAATCTGGAATAACCATAAAAAATTCTTCACTGTTCATTCTCAAGGAAAATAAATATTCATTGGTCAGAATATTTGCTCTTTTTCAGTTAGGTACTTGATGATGAATTTACTTCGACTTGAGTCAATTTTGCAATAAGCAAAAGTATGTTTTGTGCCACAGAATTATTTTAAAACATTTCAAACTTTAGATCAAATTGTTTTGAATGTTTCATATTGTTTTCCAAAAAATGCATATTTTCAATATTTCTCTTCCATGGTCGTAGACCTTGTTGATTTTAATATCCTACATTTCGAAACACTTCATTATTAACGCCGGCAAGTTGTTCTTTCGTCTTTTCAAACACACCATACTAACAAATTTCATACCCAAGAAAATGATTCATTCATTTTACATCTTATTTTCATGACTTGAAAAGGCAGTTTGTGATTGACCTGAAAGTTATTAAAAAAAAAAGACTTTTCAGCTGGGAATTATGTCAAAATACAGAAGGAGGTTTATAATTTACAAAAATATTCCTTAAAATAACCAACTTTTGTACAGTGATTGAGATGCTTCTTGAGAAGACAATCTACTGTCATGTTAGCAACACTATTAGCCCCAATCAACACTGTTTCATGAAAGGACGTTTAACAATAACCAATCTTGTAACAATATCTATATGTATTGCAGAGGGTATTGCTTGTCAGTCTCAGACTGATGTCATTTACACTAATTTTTGTAAAGCGTTCGACAGACTTGAACTTAGTATCCTGCTCACAAGCTTTCTACTTTTGGGTTAGTTATCCAATGTAATCGTATTTTTACAATAGCAAGCAGTATGTTCAACTCAATAGCCTCAAGACTGCCTAATATGTAGCCACATCGGGTGTACCACAAGGGTCACACCAAGTACCCTACTGTTCAATGTTCATCAATGATATCAGAGCTGAGATTGATGTCAATTTACTTTTATATGCAGATGTTTCGAAACCCTATCACAAAATAAAATGTTCTAATGATTGCGAACGTCACGCCATGAATTTGAATCGTGTTGCTATATGGGTTCGGAAGAATTATCTATCTCTCACCATATCCAAATGTAATGTAATGTCCTAATCACTGAAAACGAATCTGACATTACACAACTACGCCATAAACAATAAGTTCTGGAGCGACCTGAGACACCCGCTGATCTAAGTGTTACTCTTCATTCATTCTTTTTTTTCAATAAACATATGGATTCTTAGTTGGAAATACAAAAAACTCCGAAAAAGCTTAACCATTGAAATTACTTTATTTCATTTGTGTTCAATCTATGCTGGAATATGCATCTGTTGTGTGGAGTTCCTACTATCAGGTTCATATAAATCAACTAGAAGCCCTACAGAGACGCTTGCTAAAATATATGTCTTTCAAACTTGAAGGCACTTATCATACTGTAGAAATACCTTTTTATAATTTGTTTGAAACTCACAATGTTTCTACTCTCGAGATGAGGCGTAAGTATTATTCATTTATTTTTTTATTCAAGATCATAAACAATACATAAGTTGAATTTTTTGGTACCTACATGGTCATCTAGAAATAGTGTCACCTTTTATCTCAACACTCCGTGAAAAAATACAATGCAAAAATCTCCAATTTATACAATGTGCGATACCTCTAATTCTGTGAGTCGTATCCTAAATATATTAAACTGCCAGATTATACAAATCAAAAAACATTTCTTAGCTAACTGACAGTTCTGTTTTTGTTATGTTGATTCACAAATCATATCATGTAAGTACATATTTGTAAATACCACTGTTTTTTTCATCCACACTGACTTGAATGAAGAGAAAAACGTTTAATTCTTCACACATGTAGCCATAAAATTTCATAGATTTTCCACATTTGGAAAGAATAATCATAATTTATGGATATTTTTTCAATATGTGAGATGGTGCACTTAAAAAAGAGAGAACTTTGTAAAATTAAAGACAAGAGATACCTATGTGTTCCAATGGAATATCATATTGGTCAACATTTGGGATTAACTGGTTGTAACTCTCAATGATTTCTTCGTAGTTTGATCACTCGAATACTCGATTATTGGTGGCAATGAAATAAGTTTTGGAGAAAATGATCTTCAATTTTCCATCGGCAATATTTATAGTACCTAATAATTCGTAATTTCACAGAAGAAACATACAATCTGAAGATGTAATATCGTGCACCAAATCACGTTTTATCGAAAGTTAAGTGTATGCAGTAGAAATTGTCTTGAAGAGAATGAAGCAATAAAGCCAAAAATCAGAATATGTTTGTGTGTCTGAACTTGTAATGAAGTCGGGTTTGGAGCCGCTATTGCCGCCAGCTAAAGCTAGTGAATCACTCACTGATTCTGTCAATAGTCTAAAAAATAAAATGACTTCTACCTAATTTATTATATAATCAATTGCCATTAATGAAGCTACATCACCGATATGATTTGTCAAAGCAGTCAGTATTTCTGCATTATAAGATTCTGAATTTTACTCAAATACTTATTATTATGTTTGTTTGAAAGTGATTGACAATGTTTAATGATGAATTTCACTATTATTTCGGACTTCCATTGTCTAATATGTAAAATGAGTTGAAATCCCCGAAACAACTGAAAAAAGAAGAATTAAAAAATAAATAGCTGAAAATAACAATTATATTAAGCAAAAATAACCTGAAATGAAGTAATAGTGAAATAAAATACAAGTAAAATTAAAACGATTGAACAAAAAATAATAAACAAATACAAACAAATATGAATAAAAAAGTTAAGAGATTCCAAGTCACGTTAGTTCACGACGTTTCGTGAACCTGTGAAGCGGAAAAATGGAAAGCGGGGATAAGTGAAAGTACTCGAACGACCCATAAATAATCATCTCTCCAAGGAATCAGTCCAGTCATCACCCAAAGACGATTGTCACTTTTGATTCAATATTATCTACCAACCAACCAAGATGGTAAAATACTTATTTTTCATGCATTCCCAGATATAGACATCAAACCGAAGATTTTCAGAAAAGAACTGATGTTTCTCTATAGTCTATTTCAAAAGAGTGTAGAGTAATAAATCATGAAGTGTCATAAAATTTGCCTGAATTTCGTTGTCGTCCATGGGCGTAGGCAAATCTTAG
>WOGN01000092.1:0-33047 GCA_015342105.1 Leptinotarsa texana | reverse complement strand
GCTCTCTTATATATTGAGGACTCATTCAATAATGTTTACAAAATACTGTACATTGCATATCATAAGCCTTACCCCCATCTAACTCGTTACTGGACTGAATTTTTATATGAATAGTTCACCCCTAATTTCAATCCTTACTGGAGGGGAGCTCCCTGAGGGGAGCAAAATTGGAAAAGCATGGGCTGGTGAGTGATAGCTCATATGAAAGTGATTTTATTTTCTATTCAACCGTGCAAAGAATTACCCACAAACAGGAAGGCAACTAAACTAACACTAATTTTTTCTGTTATTACAGTAAATGTTGAAAATGTTTCCCATTGATCTTTTGGTAAAGATAGAGTCTATTTTTAGTTTCAGTCCTGACCGATTTTAAACAGACAGTTAGATCTGGTGATCTTGGAGGCCCTTCCACAGATGCTAGCACCCGATCCATCGTCCTGCATAAACAGTATTCAAATGAGTTCTCACAGCAACTGCAAAATGAGAAGGAGCTCCATCTTGTTGCAGAATAATGTCCATGTCGTCTAAATTATTTTCGACAATGGCCACTATCAGTGGATCTATCACTGTTTTCCAGCATTTCCAAATAGAGGGCACCAATCAGATTTTCCTTAATGAATAACGGACCTATAATATGGTCACTCACTATTCCTAACCCCACTTTTTGAGGAAACTGGGCATGAGTTTCGCGAATAAATAGAGGAGTTTCATCGGACCAGTACCTCACATTTTGTTTATGCACGTGACTGTTTAAAAAAGTAGCCTCAACATTGTAACGAATGTGTTTGAAGTAGCTGAGATTTTGCAAAATATTGATAGAGACAATGCAACAATATTCTAGACGGCGATCTGGATCATCGTCCGTCAGTATTCGCACCATTTTTTTTGTAGGGATGAAATTATTTTTTTAGAACTTTCAGTATCGTCATCTGCGAAACCTCACAATTCAAGGCTACAGTTCTACTCGATGCACAACTAACAGCTGGAATACACTGACTCGCACTTTCCGTGATATCTTTTATTGACCATTTATCCTCAAACATCCAAAAATACTTACAAAAACATGCAATATCTACGTAAATGATGAATATGTCTCACTTTACGTCTGAATCAAAACCGATATCATACTGAGGGTGATTGCGCTATGTTTTATTGTCGTTATTCTTAAACAATTTTAACTCTTGAAATAATGTAGCAAATCCAACTCCTTTGCAAGGTTGATGTCACTCACCACCACATGCAATTTGAATTTTTCGAAAGGGTTTCTCGCTTCTAGCAAATGTAGAAATAAGATATCGACGTATCTCGGCGATTTTCCTAGCAAGAGGCCAGTAACGAGTTAGGACATAACGCTTATGATGCGCATTGTATAGTGCCCACTGTTATGGAACATTGTAGTGAAATAGCTTCTACTTCTTAGGGGCCATAATAGATATGAAGTAGTGGTATATGCAGCTCGGGGTGAATGTAATAGTATAGTGGGGGGCATATGCTGCAGGGGCTCTAACTACCATAACAAAATGGACTGAAGAAGAAGGGTATTAAGCCCATCCAAATAGACCATATTAGCATTCATCAAAGGAAAAAAGCCGAAGGAACACTACATCCAAAATTTTAAACTGATTTGGAACACATTATGAGAGAATGAAGAGAAAGGCGAAGGTTAAACTGATGCCGATTTCAAGTCGGATATAAATGCAGTTTTCTAGGTCATAACTTGCCAACTACTCATTGAGGAAATAGTATTAGCCAAAGTACTGGATGCAATGCCACTCCGAGTTAAAAACTGCTACGTACGTGTTTTCGGAATACAAATAATTATTTTCTTACCTTATCAGCCAGTAGATCCTCTTCTGATCCTGTTAGGTGACCCAGTTCCGAATCGGGAACATACTCATATGCTTCCACAATAAGGGATGATTTACATATAGCCTCGCCGACACGGTTCACAGCTGTACAAGTATACACTCCAGCATTTTCTGGAAATACTTCCGAAATAGCTAGAGTGCACACCCCTTCGGTGTCTTGTGAGATGACGACATCTTTAGCTTCAACGACGGGTACATCGTTGTGGTACCACTGAACTTTGGGTATTGGTTTTCCGGCCACTACGCAACTGAATTGTACTTTTTCTCCGTCCATTACTCGGATAGGCGATAGGCGCTTGACGAACCTGGGATAGATAACCTCTTCGGTTTCCTCCCACTCTGTTTCCTCTACCACGCTCAAGCTGGCCGTACAAGTGACGGACCCTACAGCATTTTCAGCCCTGCAGGTGATCGAACCTGCGTATTCAGGTGTCACTTCACTTATAAGCAACACCGATTTATTATCTTCCGAAACTATTCTTGTTTCTGGCGTAGAAACTATAGGGTTCGACTCGTGGAACCACTGGAATGTCGCATTTGGTATTGATTCTACTACTGCTTCGAGAATAACCACTTCGCCAACGGTTGCTTGTTGTGGTTTTATTGGTTCCGTAAATCGAGGAGGCTGTGCATCGCTGACTTCCTCGATAACCATCACGGAACCCGAAGATCTTGCTTCGCCTCTCGGATTCACTGCGCGGACTTCATATTTGCCGCCTTTTTGTTTCTTGGTGAGCTGTTTCTTCACTCGCAGAACTGTCTTCTTCTCTCCAGTTTCAATTTCGTAGTCTTTGTTGGGCTTGATCTCAGTGCCGTTTCTGAGCCAAGTTATCTCAGGTTTGGGAGTGCCCTCGAAGTCTGCCTCCAAGACGATTTCCTCATTTGGACTTACCACTATCGCTTGAACAGGTTTTGTAATCTTAGGAGCGTACATTACAACAGGTTGAGATACAGTTACTGATTTTGATATTATCAGATTAGCCCTACATTCTGCTTGGCCAAACTTATTCTCCGCTTTGACGCTGTAGATCTTTTCATCTTCGGGGGTTGGTTCCAGAATTTCCAAAATGGCAACTCCGGTTTCTGGATTGTAACTGAGTTTTCTCGTTGGACTTGAAACGATTTCTTTTCCTTCTTTCAGCCATCTCACTTTTGGAGTTGGTTGGCCGGTGATAGTGCACGTTAAAGTAGCCATGCTTTTCTCCTCGACGATTTGTGGCTTCAGAGGCTGTATAAAGTGAGGCGCCACTCCTGTTTCTTCTTTCTCTGTGGAATGATTGTTAACGGTTAGTAAGTAGAATTAATAGGTAACTGCTTTTGTTTTTCGTTCGTAAAATAGGTTCGAAAAACTTAGCTTTGCAAAAAGCGAATTCATGAATTGATGAAAAAATGAAACATGAGACTTCCCAAATTTTTATCTGTGCCTGATGTGGAGATATCGAATTCAGGTGGGTCAAAATTCAAATGAGAGTTCTTCAATGGATCTCCACACATACATTCTGATTTGAAAAGTCATTTATGATATTTAATGAAACATTTAAGCGCATATTAGGCATCAAAATTCCAGCACAACAAAGAACGCCTTTCAGCCATCCATTTTCTGATGCATTTCTCAAAGCAAAGCTGCCAAACTCTGAAGTAACATCAAATATATCATATACCTAAAATGACAATATTAGCTGTAGAAGTAGCTACACCTGCTGGGTTTGAGGCTTTGCAGGAATAAATAGCAACATCCTGCGGCTCCACTTTCGAAAACTCCAGACTAACAGTATCTTCAACGATATTAACGAAAACACGTTCTGTCGCTTGGAATACTTTTTCGTTCTTATACCACGTGATATCCGGAAATGGACTACCCTCTACCTTGCACACCAGGCTCGTCGGTTTTCCTTCTTCCACAACTACAGGCTCAACCCTCTTGGTGAATCTCGGTGCTATTGTTTTTATTTTCAGTCTTTCTCCTACAGTTTTGTGAACTTCCGATTTGTGTACTATTTGTTCTTCGCGCATTTCTATGTCCTCTGTGACTTCTTCACTGGGGACCCTATCTATGACCTCTGTAGTTCGTTTTTGTGAAATTATCTCTAATTCCGGGATTGGCTGACTCTCATCAAAGGACACGACTTTTCTTCTTTCCGTCGTCACTTTCTTGGAAGAAATTTGGACCTTCATATCTTTTTGGAAAGGAATATCTTCTGGCGCTTCTTCCAGTGGCTTCTCCTCTTTTTCCACTGGTTTCTTACTATCTATCTTTTTCTTCTCGATTAGAGTTATTTCTGTTTCAGATTTCTCTAACTTTGATTCTTGTGGCGTCTCGAAGGTTTCATCCCGGAGTTGAGTCGGCAGTAATTTTATTTTTTTTTCAGTTGCAGTTTCTTCTGGTTTCAATTCTTCAACTGCTTCGTCTGTTTCTTCTTTTTCACTTCTTTCTTTAACAACTTTCTTACCTCTCCTCCATTTCCTCACTTCATATACCTCCTCTTTTGCTTGGTGGACTTTTTCTTCTGGTTTAACTTTTTCAGGAACCTCCTCCACAATCTTCCTTGGAGCCAATTCACCGACAAGTTCTTCCGGTTGTTCCAGTTTTTGGGAGCCGATATCGTCTACAGCAATTTTTTCCTTTTTCATTTTCTTACCTCTTCTCCATTGCCTCACTTCTGTTTTATCTTCATCTTTCTCTACAAGGGTATTATCAGAAATCTGTTTTTCGGGTTTACTGATTTTTTCAACTTCTGTGGTTTCTTTAATTATTTTCGTGCCTCTCCTCCACTCTTTGACCTCTAGCACTTCAGGAGTTTTCTCTTCTGGTTTATCCTCTTTAGTTTCAGTGTATTCTAGAGTGTGAGGTGTATCAAATGGTTGAAGAATAATTTCGTCAGGTTTCTTCTCTGGCAATTCTTTTTGTGTATGTACTGGTTTCAATGTAACGTCTTCAGGTACCTCTGATTGATCTTTTTCCTTCTTTTTCTTTCGTTTTCTCACATCTTTGTCTTTTTGATCTCTTTCAGTGGGTTTCAGTTCAAGTTTATCATCATGTTCTATGAGTGGTACTTCAATTGCTGTTTCAGGTTTGATAATTTCCGTTTCGATTTTATATTCTTGGGCGGTTGGCTTTTCTTTTGGAATTGGCTTGAGTTTGATGCCCTCTTTTTCTTCTTCTGGAAGAGGTTTTCTCTTACCACGAGGCCACTCTTTCTCCTCAGAGGTGTCTTGTTTCTCTTGTTTTTGTCTTCGTCGCCAAGGTGTAGTAGGCTCTTGCAAAATTTCTTCCGCATTCCGGATATCTTCCGGTACGACTATTTGTTCACTTTCAACAGTTACAGATGTTTCAACTTCATCTAAAGGAGTCAACTCAAACTTTCGTTTATCGAAATCTTCCAATGAAGCATCAGATTTTGGTATTTCCAACGGCTGGGACTTCTCTGGCATTTCTACGGTTGGCTTTCTATCCTTTTTGATAGGTTTAAGTTTGATATCTTCTTCAGTTATTGTTTCATCTGGCAATTTTCCTTTTCCAATTTGAATAGTTACTTTCTTCTCTTCTGGTGACATATCTTTAAGTTTTTTCCCCTTACTCCAAGTAGTTGTCGGTGTTTCCTTTTGTCCTTTGTCAGGTTTGTCAATATCTATTTTTTCTACCAATTCAGGAGTATATTTCTCACCATCTTCGATCTCTGGTAGCTCTTTCAACTTCCTTGTCTTCTTAGTTTTTGGTTTATCTTTTGTAGGTTTTTCAGTGTCAGGTATCTCATCTTTGACAATATGTTTCAAAGTAACCTTCTCAATTTCCTTCTCTTGTTTTGGTTTCTCAACTCGAGATATAGGTTTGAGTGTAATATCTTCAGGTTTTTGTTCTTCTGAAATAATTATTACTTTTGCCTTTTTGGGTTCAGATTTATCTTCTTCATCAACTTTGAGTACGACCGTATCTTCTACTTCCGTTACTGTTTCCACGATTACAGATTCTGGAATAGTTTCTGATTCTTCAGATAACTCCTTTTGAATCTCAGGACTATCGTCCTTAGACGTTTTTTCATGTTTTTGTACTTTTGGTACTTTTTTCTTTTTAACGATTTTACGCCTTTGTTTATCAGATCCAGGCGTCTGTTCTTCTTCAGAAGATAGTTCAAAAGCCTCAGATTTCAATTCTCTTCGTGGTTCTGCACGCTTGACGGGTTTCAAAGACACTGTCTCCACTTCTTCCTTTTTCATTGGTTGTATGACCTTTGGAGCTTTCAACTTGATAGCTTCTTCTGTCCAAGGCATGATTTTTTCTTCTGGTTTCCCGTCTGATAAAATTTTTTCCTCATTCAGTGGAATTCTTTCTTCTGCGGTTTTTTTCTCTTTTAGGGGAGAAATTGAGCCTTCGATCGTCTCATGTACAATATCTTCATCTTTCTCTTCGGGTTTAACAGGTTTCTTTGGACGTCTCCATCCTTTAACCTGCGGTTCATCTGGAATTTCTTTTTGCATCATTACCTTAGGAATATCAGATGATATTTCATCCCTTTTGCCTATTTCAATTGGTTTCTTTTTCACTCTCATTTTAGTTGTTTTCTCCGTTGTAGTCACGGGAAGTTCCTCTTGTTCTTCTGGCTCAGTCTGTAGATGAGTTTCTACAAGAGATTCTTTCCTTATAGGTTTAAGTTCCACTGCTTCTATAGTATCCTCAACAATTTCCTTTTTGTCTCTCTGGGTCTTTTTCAGAACTATTTTCTGTTTGTTCCAAGGAACTGATTTTTCAGAGTCAAGTGATCTTGGTTCTTCAGACGGTTTGATTTCCTCTCCAGATGGAATATGAGTTTGAGCAATGTTTTCTTCGCCTTCTAGTTCAGTAGGTATCTTTGGTCTTCTCCACCCTTTAACTTGAGGTTCTTTAGATTCCTCAGGGGCTTCTTCTGGTTCAGTTTTATCAGACGATTTGATTTCTTCTTTTGTTGAAATCACAGTTTCCGAAATGTTTTCAATCTCTGGTTCAACAGGTTTCTTCAGTCGTCTCCATTCTTTCAATTGAGGTTCTTCAGGTTTTTCGAAAACTTCTTTTTGTACCAAGATTTCACTCACATCAGATGGAACTTCATCATCCATTTTGGCTTTTTGTTTTGGTTCCTTTTTCAGTTCAATTCCAGTTGACTCCTTCGTTGTGGTTATAATTTCTTTCTCTTCTACCGATTTAACATCAGCTTCGACAAGAGATTCTTTCCTGGAAGGCTTCAGTTCAACAGTTTCCATTGTTTCTTTGACAATCTCCTTTTTCTCATTAATGACTTTTTTCAGAACTATTTTCTGTTTATTCCAAGGAACTACATCTTTTTCGTCCAGTGATTGTGTTTCTTTAGCAGGTTTGATTTCTTCTCCAGTTGGAATCTGAGGTTGAACAATTTTTTCTCCAGCCTCTGACTCGACAGGTTTCTTTGGTCGTCTCCAACCTTTTACTTGAGGTTCTTCAAGTTTCTCGGGCACTTCTTTTGGTGCCAATACTAATGGAACTCCATCTAGAATTAGTTTAGTTTCTTCAGATGATGTTGTTTCTCCTCTAGTTGGAATCTGAGTTTGCATAGTTTCTTCTTCATCCTTTGGTTCAAAAGGTTTCTTCGATCGTCTCCATACTTTCAATTGGGGTTCTTCGAATTTCTCAGGTACTTCTTCTGGTATCAAGACTTCACTCACATCCGACGGAAGTTCATCTTTAGTTTGATCTTTTTGTTTTGGTTTCTTTTTCAGTTTCATTTCAGTCGATTCCTCCGTTATGGTAATATTTTGTTCCACTTGCGATTCAACATCGGTTTCGACAAGAGATTCTTTCCTTACCGGTTTCAGTTCAACACTTTCCTTAGTTTCCTGAACAACCTCCTTTTTGTCTTTAATGACTTTCTTCAACACTATTTTTTGTTTGTTCCAAGGAACTATTTCTGCTTTGTCCAATGGTTTTGTTCCATCGACAGGTGTGATTTCTTCTTCAGTTGGCTTGATACCTTCTTCAGTTGGAATCGGAGTTTGAATAATTGCTTCTTTATCTTCTGGTCCAACAGGTCTCTTTGGTTTTCTCCATGCCTTGATTTGAGAATCTTCGGGTTTCTCAGACACTTCTTCTGGTTCCAAGACATCGCCTACATCACACGGAACTTTATCTTCAGTTTTTTCTTTTCGTATTGGTTTCTTTTTCAACTTGATTTCATCTGATTCATCTGATATGGTAATAGTTTGTTTCTCTTCCTCTTCGGGTTTAGTCACAGTTTCGACAAGAGAGTCTTTTCTGAAAGGTTTCAGTTCAACACTTTCCATAGTTTCCTTAACAATCTCCTTCTTGTCTTTAATTGCTTTCTTCAGTATTATTTTCTGTTTATTCCAAGGAACTACTTCTTCCATGTCAGGTAGTTTTGTTTTTTCATTTGGCTTGGTTTCTTCTTCAATTGGACTCTGAGACTGTTCGGTGAGTTTTTCGGATTCCTTCACTCGAAGCTTACGCCATGTTTTCACTTCGTTAACCTGATCTTTTTGTCCCAAAGAAATTGGTGATGTTACTTCTTCTGATTGTGATGGTTCAACGGGCAAGGTCACATTATCGTTTTCATCTACTTCTGTTGGTACAGTATCTTCAATAGGTGTTTCCTTGATTGTTTCTTTACTCATCCTTCGTGTTTTCTTCAGAGAGATTTCTTGTTTGTTCCAGGGTATTGGTTCAGTTTTTTCAGTAGTAGATAGTTTTCCTTGAGGCTTCATTTCTTCGCGAGGGGTTCGCCAAGGCCTAGTTTCAATTTGAATGAGGTTTTCTTTCTGATCCATGGCATATTTCGAAACTTCCTTCTCTTCCTTGAATTTTTTGTCTTCTACTGTTACGAGTTTTGATATGTCCTCCTTAAATTCTGTGAGTATGGTTTCGCTACTACGCCTTAGAGGTTTAAGTGTAACTTCTTCTAGTGTTTCTTTAGCCAACTCTTTATTTTCTTGTCTCGTTTTTCTCAGAGATATTTTCTGTTCATTCCAAGGAATCTGCTCAGCTTTATCAGATTTCTCCAATTTTGGTTTCATAATCGGTGATGCATCTTTCATCTTTGGCACTTCTTCTGATAGCTTTATCTCCTCTTTAGGTTTTACCTCCAAAGTATCTTCAACCGCTGTTGTTTCGTCTACTGTCTTTGGTTTTTCTCTAGGTTTCTGCCATGATTCAACTTCAGGTTGTATCACTTCTGAAGGTTTATTTTTCTCCTTCATGATCAGTTGTGTGGAATCTTCAAGTGGAGTTTTCTTGGTACTTTCCGTAGTTGGTTGAATTGACTTTAGCTCTTCTCTAGGTTTACGCCACGATTGAGTGACAGGTTGCTCGATTGAGGGTCTATCTTTTTCAGTCAATTCGGGTTGTGTGGACTCCTTTTCTGTTATTTCACTCACTTTTTCAAGTTCATCCTTGGTCTTCTTCTCTAATTTCTTGTCTGTTTTGTCTTCTACGGTAAACATTTTCGAAGTGTCCTTTCGAATATCAATAACTTCTGTTTCACTTACGCGCCTCAAAGGTTTGAGAAATACATCTTCCAGTGTTTCTTTTGTAACTTCTTTATATTCACGCTTAGTCGTTTTCAGAGAGATTTCTTGTTTATTCCAAGGTATCGGTTCTGTCTTTTCCGTTTCAGTTGATTTCAAAATTGTTGTATCCTCCAGAATGGGTTTAGGAACTATATCCATAGGTTTTTTCTCGAAAGGTTGTGTGCTTGTTTCTTCTTTTGAACTTGGCTTTAGCTTCTCAGGAATTTCGGTAGCTACTATTTCACTTCCACGTCTGATAGGTTTCAAAGTGACTTCTTCTAGGGAATCTTTTTTGACTTCTTTTGTTTCTTTTTGAGTTTTCTTCAAGACAACTCTTTCTTTAGTCCAAGGTATTGTTTCCCCTTTTTCTTTCTCGCTTTGAACTTTCTTTGGTTTAGAAATAACGTCTTCTGGTTCAGTCGTACCTTCTTCGAGGTTTGCTATTTGTTCAGGTTTCATTTGGTCTTCCCCTGGTTTATGCCATGCTTCATGTGTTTTTTGACGAATTTCCGTTTTTTCTTTCTCTTCTAATCTGAGAAGTGAGGTGTCTTCAAGAGAGACTGATTCAGTTACCTTACTTCCACGCCTCGTGGGTTTCAAACTCGCTTCTCCTAAAGAGTCTTTTGGAATATCCTTAGTTTCTCGAGGCCTTTTTTTAAGAATTATTTCCTGTTTATTCCAAGGAACTGGTTCAGCTTTTTCTTCCAGGGGTATCTTGGGTTTTCGCCATGGTTTTTCATCTAGTTGACTAGTTTCAGTCACTTGTTCTGTCTCACTGAGCTTCAAGATGGTTTGGTCTTCTGTTGATACCGTTTCTATTCGAGAATCAGAAATTTTAGTAGTTTTGCTACCACGTCTGGTTTGTTTCATTATTTTTTGTCCATGTAAAGTTTTTGTTTCAGCAGGAGATTTTTCTATTTCATGTTCTGGTTTCTGTTCTAGAAGTATTTGTTCTTGCTGCCTTTCTCTAGGTTTTCTCCATGATTTGGTATCAATTTTTTCCACTTCCTGAGATATCTCTTTCTCATCAAATTTCAAGAAACTAGTATCTTTTACAGATTTTTTTTCTGAAACCGGAATTGTTATTTCTGGAGCTCTGGTTGTGTCGCAGGGTCGGTCTTCTTGAACAGCAGATGTGATCGTTTCACTTCCACGTCTTGTGGGTTTCAAGGCAACTTCTTCCAACTTCTCTTTTGGTACTTCCTTAGTTTCTCGTGGAGTCTTTCTCAGAATGATTTCTTTTTTGTTCCAAGGTATGGGTTCTGTTTTCTGGGGCTCGCTTGTAACTGCAGCTTCATCTCTGGGCTTTCTCCATAGTTTTGAACTTGGTTGTTCTTTTTCTAACAAAACCAAAGAACTCTCGTCGTCTGTATGCATTTTCTTTTCTAACCCTTCCAGGCTTTCCTTTCTGGGTTTGCGCCAGTCTTTGGTTTCAATCTTGGCTTGCTTTATTTGTTCTGTCTCTTTGAGATGAAGTATAGTGCTGTCTTCAAGATATTCTTTTGCAGTGATAGTAGTTTCCTTCGGTTTTCGCCAATCTTTAGGAGTCGGCTTGTAATCCTTCGTTCGTTTCGAAATTTCTTTTTCTCTTTCTTCCAAAGAAAGAATCGTGCTATCTTCTACTGTAGATATCGTTTTCGTGTGCTGGTCCATTTTTGGTCTCCTCCAGTCTTTAGTTGATAGTTTTTCCGTTTCGTCAATGTATTCCTTTTCACTTAGAGTCACTTTGGTAACATCCTCAGTATGAGATAATTTCTGTTGATGCTTGAGTTCAGAGGTTTCAGTACTCGTATCTGTTTTTTTGGTTGCTTTGAGAGTTACGTCTTCTAGTTTTTCTTTGATGATTTCTTTCCTTTCTTGTTTTGTTTTTCGCAGAACCACCTGTTCTTCAGTCCACGGCTGAGCCTGTTGTGGTTTTGGTCCTCGAGATTCCTCTGTCGGTTTCGCCTGACTCAACGAGTCTTTTCGGAATATTGGTTTTTGCGGTCTACGTTGTTGTCTCCAAGGTAACGTTTCGTCACCTACAGGTAGTTCGTTTTCATCAGTTAATTGTCCATCACCTTTTGAGCCTGGTGTAGATTTGAGAGAGGTCTTTCCTGGTCCCCCCGAACAGGGACCGTACTGTTGTTTCGGGTATATAAGCTGGTCGTCCCTATCAGAAATATCAGTTGTTGCGGTTTTGCGGTATGTTCCTGGACGTCCTGTAAATTAAACAGTAATGGGTCTTTTCTGGACCAATATCTAATTGTGCACAGAAAATGCTGATGAGATTATTTTTAGGTAGACTGGAATCATCCTTGGTGTTACCTAGTCCGAAGGAAAATATTTTAGCGGATGGAGTTTCGCAAAGTAAGTAATGTTTTTTGTTCTCTCATTATGATTATGGTGTACTATGAAAAAATATTACTTGAATTGGTGAATGCCAATTAAAAAAGTGTGCACCAAAATTAATCGGTAAAGTGTATGCAAATCCATAAATTTCGAAATGCTGCTAATGTGTAGTTTGAGAGTGTAACAATTTAATAAAATCCAGAAACAGTAGATTGAGGAATTTTCTTTCAAATTATTATACACAAAAGTGTTTGCCCAAAAGCAAAATTTATTAAATTATGCAAATGCACTTTGGTATACGAGAAATATTTTTTCAGATCATTTAAAAAAAAAGGTAACTTTGACTTCAATTTCAGGATTGAAGTTGAATTTTCCAAAATTAATGGTTTCTGTCAACTAATGTTGACAGTGCTTATCATCAGCAACCATTTATGTTTATTTCAATTAGTTGAACAAGTCTTGTGCATTCGATCGCTGGAAAACTTTGTAAGATTTGCCTAGCCTTCATTGTTTTAATTTTTTATGCATTGAGGGTGATTATCTTGAAGTATTCAATCACTTTTACGACTTATCAATTATCAATTTGAAAAATTAAATTAGGAGTTTGGAAATTGTGACAAATGGTTTCAATGAAATGCGTTTCTCTTCCATGGCACACTATTATAAATTATTCCAAGTTCTTATCCATCTCGAATCAGGCTCCGCTATTTGAATGCATGTACTGAATTCAACTATCAAAAATCTCTCACACTGCGACAGAGATTAATCACCTCGCTTTGAAGTCAACGCATTCTTAAAAATAGATCAAGAATATTACATCTTCGCAGCTTTTTCAATACGAATAACCTCAGTTCAAAACGCTTAGCAATAGGTGTGGCAAAACTTATTAATAGAAAATTCATTTCTTTCGAATACAAAACTAAAAGTAGGCACTCGACAGAGAAACGAAAATAGCTGTGTTATGGATGACATAGTAACAATGTATCGCTTATTTAGAACAATCTAGCGAAACAGCGTTGGTGATGTGTTTACTACTATTTTTGGAAAATATACAAATGAGTCATGACAATGAAACCGGGAACACACGGATCGCCGCCATTTTTATGTGTGCACACGCACCACCCCACTACGCTGTGAACGAGTTTGGACGTTTACGTGAAAAGTTCGAACAGTTGAGTTTAGCATACCTGTGCGTGAGGTGGTGCGTAGTGTTTTGTCATGAAAGATCGTGTTTTGTGGTTAAATTTTGTGCTTTGTGGTTGAATCTTGTGTTTTGTGGTGTGGTACAATTCAAAGACTACAAAGGGTTATGATTTCATTGTGCAAAGCCATGTAATATTGTAGAGAAACAGCATGCTCTTGATCGGTTTACTGCATGTTGCGGTGGTGTTTCAAAAGTTCTCAACAAGACTTGCTAAAGTAATCTACAATGTTACGTGGCTTTAATTGGACAGATTAGAGCTTGTGCTGAATAAAATAATTTGTTCAAATTCCAAGTTGTGATATTTGAGTTTAATTTTTTCGTAGACGGGTGCGTGTTGTTGAAACTATGTCGTTTGTCTTAGAATATATGTCATGCCCACGAATTGTGTCTTCATTTTTGGGTCAGACTCGCCGTACTTAGTCACCGCTCAGGTGTGAATTTTTGGCAACCTTCCAGTGAGTCACTCTCGTTTCAATGTGAGTCACCTCGTCGAAATTCGCAGAAAAATAAATAGTTGTGCAGGTCGATGAAAGACGACCGACAGACTTGTATTTTGATTTCGTTCGACCTTACTGCATCGATTTGGCACCATACTCAAAACAAATGTGATTTATGTCTTTGATCTGATATGTGGTATGTGTAATAAAATTGTTTCGCAGTTGGTTTTTACTTTTATTGCCTGATAAAATAAATGGAGATTATCAAATACACTTATTTATTTTGGAAAGGTGAGTTATTATAACTGACATCTGGCGAGGTGCAGAATTCGTACAGCCTTCCAAATTAGGACGGTAATGCTATACACAAAGTGAGGGATTAAAATAGTTTGGCGTGTGTCATACTGCACACGAACCCAATGTTTCACTCAAACTAAAACTCTCGTACGGATTTGGACCGCCAGCAGAGTTTGCAGGTTTTTTTCAACAGGTATTTGGCAACTACGTGCTCTACTTACACTCGACGATGGAACAGGTATCTCTAAGTAATGGGTTTGTGTTGAAACTCGTAATTTAAACAATAGCAGTTTATTAAATAAATTATGCATTTATACAGATTCATGAGAATAATATTTCATAAACTAAAGGCAGCGTTCAGCATAATTAGTGCTAAAGCTGTATTCATTCCTAATAATATCACTTGGAACTTGAACGAATGATTTCAAATCCACATCTACTAACCTACAAAAAACAAGGACCTTGGTACGGATTGCAAATCCAGTGAATCAATGTTAGAGTGTATATTGGACAGACACAAACTATTTTCATTACTCTTGAGCGAGTTTTTCGTATTGAATGGTGTTTTTCACATAAATCTTAATCAAAACAGAGGCTTAAGTGGTTTATTTCTTACTTTTCACGATAAGTTTGGCAGACTGTTCTACTTGTCCTCCGGAGGAGGTTGCGCGGCAACTGAATACGCCAGAATCTTCTTCGTAAGTTGATGAAATCAACAGGATGGCGTTGTTACCTTCTTGAATCATCTGGAACAAAATTCAACAGTTAGGTTGGTAAGGACGGGAACTAACCCCTTCAAGAGGTTACGAAAATATTCGTTGAAAGTAATCATAATCTTAATGTAAATTTGTGGATGTAGCCGTTATAATGAAGAGAAGAGAATTGAAACTTTCTATGTTTTTCACCACTTTTATTTGTAACCAACGTTACTGCAGTTACTGTTAAGCTTTCAAAGCCATCACTGTCAGTTATGATCCAAACCCTTCAATACTCTGAAGAACTAAATTGTTGGTATTTTGGTTACATGCAGGTTACAATTAGAACCTCGGATAACACCAGAAAGCATTGACACAATGCTTTCTTCAGAATACCGGGTGTAAACTGAATAACAGTACCCTTTTTTTTGGTGGTTCCTATAATTTCACAATTAGTTTTGATTGCCAGATTTTTTTTTTCGTTTTTCAGTTGTATGAGAAATTATCGCAACTTTGGAATCTCAAAGTACATTCAGCAGTTCACTTTACATGGAACAGCCTATTTTGGTGAAAAGATGCTGCTGCAATCTTTCAAAGTAAAATTTATTTGTATGTAATTTTGCTTCAAATTTCAAAGTTAGGATAATAGCCTGGGAATTTATTGTAATGAAATGATTTTTCACATTGAATGAGATTTACCATCTTCTATACAAATAAAAAAAGTCCATCTGAAACAACTATGGTACTGCACCCTACATATATCATTCATTATAATCTTAGAAAGTGAAACAGTTATTATTCATGGAAAAAACTGCTCAACGTAGCACCCGTCGATTTTACTTTTGTTTGTAAGTTAATGTTTTGATATTTAAGAAAAAGTAATGAGTCAAAGAGAATATTTTCTAGACAGTAATATCTTCATAAAAGACTTCATTCATAAAACAGATTTTGCAATTTTTATTTTGTTTTTTTCTTTAAAAAAGCATCTCACGTGCACAATGGATAGAAAAAAAACATTCATCTATACTTTGGGATTACGAAGCACATTCAACGACATTTTTATAATGCGAATGAGTATCTTGAAGTGACAAATTGTGAATTCTGGCTGGATGAAGCCGTGGGTGCAATTGATATCGAATTTTTTTCTAATTTCTAAGGTATTCCCTTTGGTAATTTTCAAATTATTTTGACAAATGACATTTGTGTTTCTGGTTCACGTTTAGCTAAGTATGAACAACAGAAGTTAATTCTTCTACATATGAGGAGCAGAATGAAATTATGAACATGATTACCTTCCACGATGGTGAATATAGCTGAAATAGTGAATTAAAGGTCCATATTTCATTTAAAACTTTTACGTATTTCGTGTCACTATTTCGGTTGGTAACCAGTCGGTTCAACGTGGGTGCTTGGTTCACTCACTCAAATCGACCGCCGTGTTGGTCGGTGGTTCAAGCCGCAGACTGAACGTTCGATTTCCACTTGTTATCGTCCAACCCGTGTTAGAAATCACACGTTAAAAGGTGAGACCTCGTTAGTACTTAGCTCGCACAGGGTTGTCGTTCATAGGAGTGCTAGTTAACGGAAAAACATATTTTTAACATGAATACATATTTGAAGTTTCGGAAAGTTTTGAATTTTGAAGTTGCTGCCAACTTGTCATTGTTCATTGCCCTAGATCGCTTATATGGCAGTTAAACCTAGTAAAGAATGACTGAAGACCAGCCCTGTAGAGCCAGACAAAACTTGTTGTTTTAGAACTGTAACTTGCTTAATAATAGTTATATAGACGCTAAGCTGGATACAGTCCATAGAGTTCTCTCAACCCTTAGGTGTAAGGTTGACGTAGGTATGTGAAGAGTTGTCAAAAAGGCCTAAATGTACCCCTGAGAACAATGGAATGACGTAAATTCTTGTGCACCCTTGTTAGTTCCTCTAGAGGATATCGTCAATGACCAGACGAAGAAAAATATTAAAAGAGAGAAGACAATGGAATGACGTAACTTCTTGAGCAACCAGTTTGTTTCGGCGGAAAAAATTAAACCTGAATCCTAGTAAGATTCAGTATAGCAGGAAATGTAATTGAAATAATTTTAGACTGAGCACAAAACTATTTTCAGACGACGGTAATTGTTTCAAATAGTTGTTGAAGCTGGCAATCAAAACGGCTTGATTATTATTGTTTCTCATTATGTCAGCCAGATTTAAAATAAATCGATTACATATGTTCACTGTGTTAATCGTTTATAGTTTACACGAGTTTGGCAGAGAAAATAAAGAGCACTTCTTCTCAATAGGTTGATTTGCAGCTTTATATACTATTTGAGGTTGGATGGGTTTTTAATCAATTCAGAAGGATCCAGTTTTAAAAATGAAGACCAAGCATAACGCATTTGTGATCCAACACCAGACAGCGTTGTTTCCGGTATATGCATTAAATGCATTACTGGCCTCAGCCGCTCAACAAGCATTAGTAAATGAGAGCGATGACATCTGCCTTCACGGAGACGCCATCTATGGGATCGACAGAAAACTCGACCCTCGAGTATCAAAAATGAAAGAGGTCTCTCAGGCGACCAGTTGAAAAGCAAAGCTTTGAAGTTGATAGCCGACTTGATTCGTCCGCGGTCTTTGACTGAAGTTTCCATTTTGAAAGGACGACACTCTGTGTTGAAACTCGGCTTTGCAACTGATCGCCTTGGGGAGCCTCGTTTATCTTCGATATTTGAAGGTTGAGTTCTTTGTCGATCCTATAGATGGCGCTTTCGTAAGGGTAGATGCCATTCCCTCATTTACCTACGCCTGTTCTTTAGGTACAGTTAAGTCCAGCAATGCATTTGTGGTGCAGCCCAGCAACACTGATTTTACCTATGTGTTGGATCGCAAATGCGATGTGTTCGGGTACTATTTTACAACTAATTGCTTTGCAGTGGAAGCTGCACTGGAAGAGGGCGGGGGCTAACCCGCCTTGGGACCCTTTTTATCTGGTATATTCCGGGAATGAGATCTCTGTCGATATATATCATAGATGGCGTTGTCGTCCTTGTTAAAGGAGAACGTCTTCATCAATACTAAAAATTATTATAGAGAAGTTTTGACAAGAAACCCTTGATTGGAATCACCTTGTCAAAGTGATCGATTTTCATTTGTTTTTTTTTGAGGAATTGTGCTCATTTACGATTTCAAGAGAAAGAACAAACTACAAAAGAAAACAATTCATGAAATATTCAAAGATGTTTTTGATAGGGTGAGTTAAAAATGTTATTCTCTACAATAAAAACTTTTATGTTTTTAGGTGAAACATCTAATACACTATACATAACTTTCGAAAAATTTTGAGTACGGGATGGCAGGAGTGTTCAGCTAGAACTTAAAAATTCCGCTTGATAAATTTTAAACCAGCATGTGTTACCAATCTTTGGAATAATGCAGTTGATGGTGGTATTCCAACCTCTTGGAAAATTATTCTTTCATGGATATTAAAAAAAAACTGAAGCGAAATTTGATTCTGATTATTTCCATTTGAAATTTTCGACATGAGGGTTGTTGTGAGTTGAAGGTGGCAGATAATTTCTTTTGAAAACCCAAGTCGACATATTTCACGATTTTTCACAGGCTCAAAATGAAATGAATCATTCATGGTGGCTTGGTTTACCTGAAAAGCACTATGTTAACAAGAAATAATTGTTTTCAAAAATAAATCTGTTTCTGTACTCTGGTTGAACAATTTATTACTCCCTGGCAGATTATTATAATTTCCAATGAAGAATAATCTGAATTTTTATAACGTTTATAAATAAACCGTATAACTCGGAAATTATATTTACATTTCTACAAACGGAAATACTGATGTTCACGATTTTGTTCTACTTTCTATGTTGTTTATTTGGAAGATATGATTTAAATTGAATAATCACTGTCTATTTTGGTCACGGAAATATGCCACAGACACATGTACTGATTTATGGTACACCTCTTACGACCATTTCTCAAACTGAGATCATCCGTGTAGTATTAGGAACACGTTTTTGAATATCTAATGGAGTTAGGATAGGAGTTGTTTCATTTAAAAAACTGATGATTTACAGTGTTTCTGAAGAAAATGTATTGACAATAATTTTTCCTTTCGTTCGAGAGCTCCTTTTCTTGTAGAAAGTTGAAACAAAAATATCATTTCAAACTGTTTGTTACTGTTTAGGTCTAAAGTGTGGAACAAGTGAATAAACGACACTATGTTTCGCTCTATCGACACATAAGTCTGGATTCAGCATATAATAAAAGTCTCTCATATACACTTTTTGCTCTACGTAGTGGTACGTTCGACGTCAGAACAGCATTACAGGGCACTATTATTAACATAGGATTCTGTACCTGTAACTTGAAACATATATGCAAATTTATTGAGTAAACAATAAGGTCAGAGTGAGACTACAAATCTGAACAAAATCTAACCTATAACCTAACCCATGACTGATTCTACCCCACATTAGTAGCAGACATGAAGATATCATCAATAGAACCTGTAGAAATAAGGTCTGATAGTAAGGTTATTGTAATTTTGAGAAAAGTTATTGAAACAAAAAAATATTCTCAATATTTTAACACAAGATCGCTAGTAGTTGACGACATGAAACCTGTCCTGTCAATAATAGGCTCTTGTAATGTTATCAGCTCTATTCACTCGATGTGCAGGGCGCAAAGTATACAATCGAGACATTTGCCATCTGATTTCACTAGTGATAATCTCAACTTCAAAGGATTCAATTTTTCAAGAACAAAAATGACAGTTCAGACTCACCTGAAAATCTGGAGATTCAGGAATGAGGAACCCTTCTCTCAGCCACTGCACGGTAGGCTTGGGCTTTCCGGAAATGGTCGTCTTGAATTGAGCTGGACTGCCTTCAGTCACAGTTACGTCCTTCATTGGCGTCAAAGATGGCGCAAGATCCTGAGTCTCAGGTGCAAGCACTTTCAGTTTAGCTTGAGTGGTAACGGTACCAGCGGGGTTCTCTGCAACGCATTTGTAGACTCCTTCATCCTCTGGGAAAGCCTCTGATATCTTCAATGTGCAGAAATCGCCCTCTTTGGACATCTGGAAGTATCTGGAGGGTTTGATCACCTTATCGCCTTTCTGCCACTTAACAGTTGGAGAGGGTTTCGCTGAGATTTTGCTTCTGAAGATGACGGCTTGGCCTTCTCTGATGGTTTGGTCTTTGAGCGGTTCGACGATTGTTGGTGCTTTTTCGCTCCCAGGGGTTGTAGGTTTGGCTTGTTTCTGTTGCGAGGCTGGAGCTGCGACCGTGCACTCAGCTTCGCATCTAGCTTCTCCGGCGTTATTCATAGCTACACATTCGTATTTACCAGCGTCTTCGGGTACAATTTCTATGATCAATAGAGTGTAGAGATCGTCTTCTTCCAGCGTCTTGTATCTGATGTCCGACACTACTTTTTTTCCGTTCTTCAACCAGTAAACGTCGATGGGTTTGGTGCCGTTGATTTTAGCGTCAAAGCGTACGAGCTGCCCTAATTTGGCATTCGTGCTCTGTATCGTGGTTGCGAAACTGGGTGGTACAACACCTCCTCTGCCTTGTCGTCTGCGTTCCTGTACGACTAGGTTTGCGCTGCATTTGGCAGTGCCGCCTCTGTTCTCAGCTACTACGCTGAACACCGCCGAGTCCTCCATGAAGACCTGTCTAATCTGAAGAATTGATTTGGTGCTGAAAGTGTATATCTTCAGATCTGGCGAGCTAGTGATCGGAAAGTCCTCCCTGTACCAGGTGATCTTGGGTAGCGGATCGCCGTCGAATTCAACTTCGAACTTGGCCGGCTCATTTTCGAAAGCGCGACAAGGTTTGATTTTCTTGGTGAAGAAGGGCGGATTGCTTGGTAGCACCTGACCCTGCACAATTCTCTCTTGGGTTTTGCCTTTGTGTTCTACATCTGTTGTTTCTGTTTCGGTGATGTTGCGAGTGATTTCCAAGTCACCTCGTTGTTCTTTCTGCGTTTGTTTCTGTTTCGTGACGTAGATTTCTCGACCGTGAACTCCGGATTCTGTCGGTTCAGGCGGATAAGCTCCTTGTTTAGAGTCAATTTCGACTTCGTGCTGGACGAACTCCTTGCTCTTGTCGGTTTTCTTCAACCTCACCATATCTTTGTGGGGGACTGGTTTGGGTTGCTCAGCTTTTGGAAGTTTCGGAACTGGGGTCAGATCTACCTCAAATGGCTTTTCTTCCCTGAAAAGAAATATAGTTTATACTATAATCGAAAATCACAGGACGTTGTAACATATGTAAAAGTTGATTGTACTATTCGATGATTATAGGTGGAATTGAGGATTTGACCTCAGCAACTGACCAGAAAGTTCTAGAATAATTGCAGCTGACAAAACAGTTTATTCTTTGATTATGAAGTTCTTTACTATACCAGTCTATTTTGTCAGATTGAAGATATTATACAATTTCAGTCAGTACTTACAGGTTCTCCTCGTACTTCTGGGCCATCCCTTTAGCGAGCGAGCTGCTGACCAGCTTCTCCCCAGGAATGGCGAACTGATGGGACTGCTCGCGTAGTTTTATCTCTTTGATGACTTGCTCGTTCTCGAGCTCTTGTATCTTGCTGTAGTATTCTTCTCCCTTCTTATTTTTGATAGTCTTCTGCCACTCGGTTTCGGGCTCTTTGAACTCCTTCGGTTGCGCGTGGACTCCGGTCACGTGGAGGCCGCTTTCGCGGAGCGTGGTGTTTCGCTCGTCGAACACTTTTTCTAGTTCGGTTTCTGCACGTTCCCGTTGGTACTCGGACAGTTCTAGGTCGTACCAAGCTGAACAGAACAGTGTTGGGTGAAGTGAAGAAGTTAATATATATGAGGATGAAGACACTGTTCGGAATACATATATTTGGGAAGGCATTTTGATGTCAGGTGCACGAGATATATTTCATTAGTATCAATATGTCGCTATCAATGTTATACATTTAGATAATTATTAAAAATCGAAGTTCATTTTTATCAAATTGTCCGTTGATTCGAAATTCCTATCTTGATAACTTGAATATTGGTTGAATATCTTGGGGGGATTCATTTTGGCCGTGGTTGAATTTAAACTCACAATTGTATTGTTTTGGTTTATTTTTCATCGTTCTCCAGAAGTAATATAGTGTGATCTAATTCGACAAAATTTTCGTTTATACTTTTCGAACGAATCAAGATATGTGAACACATTGAATTTCAATAATTTATATTAACCCATCAGATCTACAGACGGTTTGTTTCTGAAAAAAATTGGAGGAGAATAGAAAGGCTATATACATACTTTATGATTTTTTTTCAAACATTCATGTCACGTACACCTCTCAGAAAGTCGTAAAAAGGTAACAATTCTCATGTAATTCCATTAGTATAGAAAAGATAATGATTATCTGAAAGTCTTATTTCAGAGAACCAATTTTATTCTCTTTAAAAAATTTCTGCAAACATTCGAACTTTTTTTATAATAATTTGAAAAAAAACATCGTCAGTGGTGATCATTTGAACTAAAAATTGATCCAACATTCAGAACCATTTTGTTGACCTGTAGATAAAGAGGGTAAAAGTTTTTTTGTAAAGAGGCATTTTGATTTTCTGCTTCTCTTGTGTATTCATTTTGATTAATGATAAGAATAAAATCTAAATTGAACTTATTTTATATATAAACTAATATACTTTCGTCGTAGCGGATCTTAAGCTTTTCATTTGACCTGTATATGAATTGAAGAAAATGAACTCTTTTGAAAGTAGAAAGCCTAAAAGACTTAAACTAATTTTTCTTGAAAAATATTACCTTTTATTCAATATATTTTTTTCTCAAGTCACTAAATTGGCAATTAACGAAAGGCGGAACTGAAACCTCTGGCGTAGAATAAATCCAAAGTGAGCACTTTTCTTAAACATCAGAACTGCAACACTCTTCTAGACGCCTTTTTCACCAACCAAGTTGGTTTGGGAAAAGTGCTTGCTTTGATGTTGAACAAAAAACTTTTGTACAATTTTATCGAAACTGCTTCAATAAAATGCTAGTTGAAAATAAGAGAAAAAACATATTACCTGTTCGAAAGTTTGAAAATGTTGAAAAATGTTTTTCGTAAAGTGGGGAGTTTAGGAACTTTCGGACACTTTTGATTAGTTCACGATTGGTTGACGACGGCAGAACAAATGAAAAATGTATAAAAACTTCTCTTGAGGTCAGATCAAACACTATGAGTGCCGACAGAGATTTGAGTAAGTTACAATAATTTTGTTTTGCTGAGAAAATTTTGTTTTTCAGTGATTATAAGGATCAAGTGCTTATGCAAATCTTTGTAGAAAATGTATAACTGGAGACTGAAAAAATACTGTTTCAAGAATCACTCGTGCAACAAGACTCCACCTTGCTTCCCATTATACATTACACATACTGCACGGGGACAGGATTGCATGCAGAACTATCACAAAAAATAGGTAATCACCAGTCGTACCTGATCATAAATTCCGTCGAAAGCTTAGAAACACCCACTGATGTGCGCCTCAAAAAAGCAAAAATTCTCTCGGCTGCGGTGGGAGGTAAAAGGGGAAGAGAGAGAGAAAATGGGAAAGGAGTTTCGAAGAAATGGTGTGTTAGTGTCATAGTGATGTGCTGCGATGCGATCTATGCTTGTAGTTAATCGTGGATCATGTGCAATGTGTAAAGTATACAAAGATAGACCATGATGTGTGGAACTGGGCTACCAAATTTTTATTAATTGAGTTGAATCTTCAATTAGTTTTCTGTTTCGGGCAGTTTTGAAAGAACCTAGCTGATGTATCTATTTATATCCAACACTTCAATAGTTTAGACAAGGTATTGTAGTTAAATTAACCGAGATTGAAGAAGGTTTCACAAAAATCTTTTATATTCTCTGCCCTGAATGTAGTCAAAAGTTTCGATCGAAATAATGTCGGAAATGAAGCAGAAAATGGGGCCTGAGGTTATTAAAATCCAATTAAATTGAATATTTTAGAATAGTTAATATTTTCTAGAAAGATGAGAAAGTTTAAATGAGATTTTCTATTGAAATGTAAAATTTCATTGATTTTCAAAAACGAGTATCTTTTAACACAAGCTTCTAGCAAAACTATGAATAATATAATATTTTAAGGAAATAATAGTTCATCATAGGTATACATTACTATTCCTTACTAGGCTCCTATTTTTTACTCATTTCAGTTTGTTTATCTGAATTCAACCAATTATGCTAGTGCAGGTCATTTTAATGTACATTTTAAATTATCTTTCTCAAAGGAGGAGTTCTCAAGATGGGATTTGGAACCCCGTCACTTTGCTTATCGTATTTCAATAATAACATCTTTTGAGGTAACGTGTTTTTGAAACCGAGTTCTCAAAGTTCCTGTGGGCATCTATGAAGTAACGTCTGTACTATAATAAAAAATGAGTGACCCCTTCATACACATAATGGATTTGAACTGATAATGGGATAACCGCATATGTGAAAACTACATGTACCTCGTTTTATTTTTTTACAATTTTTTGTCACTAGTTTTTTTAAAATCAAGTAAAAATGATATCGTTACGTAAGTAACATTTGAGATGAACTTGGCAACACCGTAAAACTTATTCATTTATACATCTTCAATTGCTACCCATTCATTTGGTTTCCTATGGAACTGATTAATTGCGATTTCGTGGAATCCGCCAAATTGAATTTGAAATGATGGTATTTGATTGATTGTTTGATGAATTATTATAATTGAAAAATCCTCGTTAATGAATAACCAACTGGTAGTATACAGACTCAATTAATAATACATTTTTGGACCTTTTCCACAGACCCCAGTCACCCAGTTTCTGTGAATATAATGTGGTGCAGTATCCAGGTGAATAACTTACGTCTTGGTGAGTTTTTGAGTACTCCTCTGTAATCGTCGTGTCTTGGTATGATTTTCAGCTCTGTTTCGGCAATAGCTTCGCCCACTGAGCTACGCGCGATTACCTCCACTTTACCGGTGTCATATTGCCTTGTTTTGGGAATGTCCATGTGGTACATTCCATCGTATGTGAGTTTGTATCGTGATCCGCTGACAACGGTGTGCCCGTTGATGAGCCACATCACGCGCGGTTTAGGATGACCAGTTACGCGACAACAGAACCTTGCCCATTCGCCCTCTTCAACAGTGACGGGTTCTGGTTTGCTTACAAATGCTGGCGCTGATCTTGGTTTGGTGTCCTCTTGAGGTTCTTCAGGAACTCTGGAAAGTGAGCATTGATTTTGTAAATAAATGATGAACGAACGAATGAATGAATGGGACGGTTTTTTTCAACTTTATAAATAGTTATCTCTTATTTCTCAACAATTATAAATTTCTGCAAAATGAACTCGGCACTCTTCAAAATAATAATTTCATCTTTTCCAAGATTCAAAATACCTCGACCATGATATGACTTGGTTAGAGCAAGAATCTGGCAGACCTCTACAAGTATGTCAATAGGTAAATTTATAACTTCAACATTAAGTTTGTTCAACCTCTATCGTATCACCTGTTGTTCTTTTTACGGCGGTATAAAATTACACTCTGAAGCTGAAGCTCTGAATGCTGTTAATTATGAAGTTTCTTACAGACCAGCGACGAGCACAACTTTTCTGTGTATTATCACGCGACGAACACAACTTTTCTGTCTATTACCACAATCGAATGATATTCTGACTTTTGTGCAAGGTTTCTTACAGACACTTCTAGTGCCATGAACTAGTTTAATATTTTTGACAGTGATCATTAACAACCTATAGATATTTCCACATGTAGCTTAAAAACTAATGAACCATCTGGAACATCTCACACGATGAACTTTTTTATTTTTGTTTTATTTACAGTTATTGTTCTTCAAGTGTCAATTGTCTGGTAAGCACTTTAATTCACATTATTGAATGTATAAATGGAAATTCAGTAGTCTTCATCTCAGTTTCCTCAAATTCTGAATGTAGTGAACTACTTTATTGAGAAAGGTCTCAGATGGTGATAATATAATGATCTTAGCTGAAAATAGTATCCTCTGAGCATATGAGAATCTTTCACGAAAATCTATCACCTGGACATTATTAATATAATTAAAATTATTATTTTATGAATATACTTACACTTGCCAAGCGGCTTCTAGTTCACGAATTCTCTCTATACTCTTCATTCCTTTTGGTAACTGTGATTCGTAAATAATTCCTGGTTTTCCGGTGGTCTTTATAACTGCCCTGGTTTCATCCATTCCATACAAGTTGGTAGCCCTGCACAGATATTCACCACTATCTTCCGGATAAACCCAGCCGAAGTTCATGGCGACGTAACCAAAGTCGTAGATAGGCGTAAATCTGTTTTCTGAAATGGAATGGAGATTAGTATGGTATCTTCGTTAATATGCAGTTTCTACTGTAGTTTTAGATACTTACTATGAGGAAGTGGTTTTCCATTCAGGAACCATTCCACTTTCATGTTAGGGTCGCCAACAGGAGCCAATTGACATTCGAACTTGGTGGTGTTCATTTCGACTAATTCGGTTTGGTCTTTAATTTGAGTGACAAACCTAGGAGGCTGTTTCTTATCCACATCGTATAGATCATCTTCGGTGAGGTAAACTTCCGAAGTGTACTTCTTGATAGCGGCTTCCATTTGCATAAGGGTCTCGGACCTCTTCATTCCCTTTGGTACCTGATTCTGCAGAATGATATTCGGTAGTTTTTTGCATGAGATATTTGCCTTAGTGAAATCTTCACCATAGTCGTTGACAGCTCTGCAGACGTACTCTCCAGAATCTTCAGAGTAGACGTACAAGATATCGAGGGAGACGAAACCCAGATCATAAACCGTTCTGTAACGATGACCAGATGGTAGCAATTTTCCATTTCTGTACCATTCAATGCGCAACTTAGGATCGTCTTTAGGCTCTACACGGCATTCGAACCTTACTGATTCGGATTCTTCGACAGTGGAGGACTGTATTTGTGTGATGAACCTAGGTGGTGAGAATGTCTTGTCCTTTTCAGGAGCTTGGGACACAGGTCCCTTCTCTAGCTCCTTCAACTTCTCAGCGCTCATACCAGAAGGTAGTTGACTGTCAGTGTCAATGTTTTTCTTGGTTTTAGATGTAACCATAGCTTTAGTTGTGGCTGATCCCCATTTGTTGGTGGCTCTGCAGATGTATTCACCGGCATCTCTTGTATATGTATAATCAATATCGAGTGAAATGAAACCAAAGTCGTTTATCTGATGTACTCTGGAACCGGTGGCGAATGGTCTGCCATTATGGAACCAGTCGATACGCATTGTGGGGTCATTGGTGGGCTCAACCCTGCAGTCGAAGTGGATCGGACTGCCTTCGGGAACATCAACATTATCCTTGATTTCGACGATGAACCGAGGTGGGTTGGGTTTTTCCTCCTCCGTCGTTATTTCCTCTCTCTTATACAGCTGTTCTTCCAGTTTTTGTATACTTTCTGTGCCAGTGCGGAAGTTTGATGGTAGCTGGGGCTCCATAATGATGCCCTGTCGCCCTCTCACTTGCAACTGGCAAGATACAGAGGCTTCACCGTGTCGGTTAGTGGCCTTGCAGGTGTATAGACCGGAATCTCTCTGATAGACTCCTGAAACTTCTAGTATAACAAAGCCAAAGTCGTTGATGGTTTTTATTCTGGAACCTGCCCATAGAGGTTTGCCGTTGTGGAACCATTCCACGCGCATGCTCTGATCATTGACTGGAATGAGCCTGCATTCGAAATGAGCTAGACCATTTTCATTGAGTGCCAAATCTGATGGAGATGTAATGAACTCAGGTGGTCGACCAGTGTCATCATCAGGTGTGAGTTGAGATGGTGCAGCTCCAAGTCCTTCAAGTTCCGCTATTTTATCGATAGTTCCCTCCATTCCCTTGGGTAGCTGAGATTCCAAGATAATGCTCCTTTTACCAGATACTTTCATCGAAGCTGTTGTTACTGCTTCTCCATACTCGTTGAAAGCTCGGCAGGAATATTCTCCGGAGTCTTCTGGGTAGACGGGTGAAATTTCGAGGATAACAAATCCGAAATCGCAGAACGTACGGAATCTGGAACCAGTTCTTAGCGGTTTTCCATTCCAGAACCATTCGACCTTCAGTTTGGGGTCGTCGGTTGGGATCAGTCGGGCTTCGAAGTGAGCGTTTTCACCTTCGCGAAGGCTGTCGATGTTGGCGAGAGGTACCGTAAATACAGGAGCTCGTCCTTTCTGAACTTCTTCTTTTTCGTCTCGGGTGCGGATTAAGGAGTCTTCCAAGTTTTGTATTTTCTCCAATCCTCCTTCCATGCCCTGTTAGAATAAGAAATCAATGAAAATCTGTATTCAAAGGATTTTGATCTATTTCACTGATTTGGTGCAGCTTTGAATTATGTTTTTCATTTTCTGGAAGTTGATAATGTGTTTTCGGTTCCAAAGAGAAGGATATGCTTAGATGAAATAAGTGTAATGAACCTCCAAGAAATTTTTCTATAGGAATATTAAAATGAACTTACCCGCGGCAGTTGCGAGTCCAAGATCAAATTCGTTTTCGAGACGCATTTCAGAATAGCCTTGGTGGAGTCACTACCATGTTTATTGTAAGCTCTGCATTCGTACTCGCCAGAGTTCTCTTCGTAACAGTACAAAATATCCAGAATGACAATGCCAAAGTCGTGGAAGGTACGGTACCTGTGGCCGTGTGGTAATTTTTTGCCATTGTAGTACCATTCTACCACCAGATCTGGATCTGTGACTGGTGTGAGCCTGGCTTCGAAGTGAGCGCTCTGTCCCTCAACGAGCTTCGTAACATCTTGAATCTGAGTTATGAATTTTGGTGGCTCTGTTATCGGAGTGGAAGGAACTTGAGCTTGTTGGCCTTGGAGGCTCTCCAACTCTCTAATTTTAGCGAGCGATTCTGGCTGCAAGCTATCGGTGAAAACTCCACCCTTTCCATGAGCGGAAATAGTAGCTCTGGTGAAATCTTCCCCAAATTTATTGTACGCTCTACAGACGTACTCTCCGGAATCATGGCTCTGAATGTACGATATGTCCATGACGACAAAACCGAAGTCGGATACGGTTTTTATGCGGGATGACTGGAGAATAGGCTGGCCATTATGGTACCACTCGACTTTCAGATTGGGGTCGTTGACCGGTACTAAGGTACATTCGAAGTGGGCTGATTGTCCGTCTTTGAGTCCCACGATGTCTTGTATCTGTGTGGTGAACTTGGGCTTCTGTCCAGAGTAACGTTCTACGCATTCAAGAGTTACGCTTTGTTCAGCTACTCCCCACTTGTTGGTGGCCTTGCAAGTGTAAGTCCCAGAATCTTCAATCTTAGTTCCTAGTACTTCGAGAACAACCATTCCAAAGGCGTGAACTGTTCTGAACCTGTGAGATGCTTCGATAGTTTTACCGTTGTAGAACCACTCAACAGTCATTGTTTGGTCTCCAATGGGGGTGAGGCCTGCCTCAAAGTGGGCAATTTCACCCTCACTCAAGTTGTTCAGGTTGGTAAATTCAGAGGTGAAAACAGGTGCATGACCTTCCTCTGATTCAGCTAGCGGCATTTCGGGTCTGTGAAGAGAATCTTCGAGATCCTGAATCTTCTCTAACCCTTCTTGGCCCTTAGGATGTTGAGTGCGCTCAATCAAATTCGACTTACTCGTGCAGTAGATAGTTGTTGATGTGAAGGCTTCTCCAGATTTGTTATAAGCTTTACAAGTGTATATACCTTGGTCTCTCTCATACACATCTGTCACATCTAATGTGACGAAACCGAAGTCTTTGGTTAGTTTGAATCTGCTTCCATGTTCCAACGATTTTCCGTTAAAGAACCACTCGATCTTCAGGTTGGAATCTTCTTTGGGTTCTACGGTACCTTCTAGATGTAGAGGCTGTCCTTCTACGAGTCTGAACTCAGGATTGAGAGGTACAACCCAAATTGGTTTACCGAATTCCTTCTCAGGAGCCGACGTTTGGCGTTTATACTTATCAGCAATAGCTTGCTCAACATCTTCAACAGCTTCTAAACCTGCCTTTCCTTGAGGATGTTGTGTATCTAAGTAGATACTTTGTTTAGCAGTGCATCGTAATGATCCCGATGTTGTGGCTGAACCTTTAGTGTTGGTAGCTTTGCATGTGTAAATACCGGAGTCTTCTTCATAGGAATGGGTGATGTCCAAGGCCACGTAACCAAAGTCGTAGGTGGTCTTGTATTTTGCTCCACTTGGTAGAGGCTTGCCATTGACGAACCACTCTATTTTTAGGGTGGGGTCTTTGGATGGTTCAACGTTGCATTCGAAGTGGACATTGTCGCCCTCAGTACACTCGACGTTGTTGAGATGAGTAATGAAAATTGGCAGCTCATATACTATCTCTGGAGCATCAGGTCTTGGCTCATGTGGTTTTTCTAGGGCTTCTAGTTTCGGTAAAGCTTCTGGGTGGAGTGTCTGACCTAGGAGCCAGTGACGATCTTCAATTTTCAGTGAACAAGTGGAAATAGCTTCGCCTAGTTTGTTGGTAGCTTTACAGGTGTATATTGCTGAATCATCGTCTCTAAGACCGTTGATGGATAAGGTTACCAAGCCAAAGTCGAATGTACTACGAAGACGTGTACCTGTAGCCAGAGAAATACCATTCTTGAACCACTCAATACGCAGATTTGGATCGGCCCTTGGCTCTACCTGAGCTTCTAAGTAAACGTGTTGACCTTCGATCAGATTATCGTAGCTTTTCAAGTGAGTGGTGAACACAGGCGGTTGTTGAGGAGTGGTATCTACGAACATTTCTGGTACTTTATTCATCTCAGCTTCTCGCAGCTGAATTTTTTGCCAAGCGTCAGGTTGTAGAGGCTCTCCTATAATGTTGGATTTGGGTTTCACTTTCATCGAGATTGATGAAACGGCTTCACCGGATTTATTGATAGCTTTGCACATATATACTCCAGAGTCTTCCTTTACTGTGGATAATATGTCTAAAGTGACGAATCCGAAGTCATGGGTTACTTTGAATCTTGATCCAAGTTTAAGTTCAACACCATTGACATACCACTCGAATCGTAAATTTGGATCACCAACCGGTACTACTCTAGCTTCGAAGTGGGCATGTTGGCCTTCCCACAGTTCAGTTGGACCGGTTAGCAATTGGGTAAAGATTGGTTTTTCAAATTCACGCTCAGGTTCGTCTGGTTTTGGTGCTAGTGGCTGCTCTAACTGTGCAATTCTACGCTGAGCTTCGGGGTGTTGTGACTCCAATTGGATGCTTGCTTTGGCTGAAATTGAAAATTATTGTGAATCCAACTGAAAAATGATCAGGGACGTAGTGTTTATGAGTTATGTTGAAGTTTATTCTGGTGGGTTGATATTAGTATTCAGTTTGGAAAAGATGAATGTCAATTTATTTTTTATAGTTATTCAAAGAACTGAATATTTTGATGAAAATTACTCACTTCTAATTTTCATAGATGCAGTCGTGACAGCTTCTCCAAGCGGATTGGTAGCTCTACAGATATACACTCCCTCATCCTCATCTCTAACGTGGGTGATATCCAACGAGACAAACCCAAAGTCATGTACTTTGGTTATGCGAGAGCTGTCTTCTAGAGGTTTTTCGTTCCTGAACCATTCTACTTTCAGGGTTGGATCGCCGACCGGTATGAGACGGCATTCGAAATGAGCCGTCTGCCCTTCGTTGATGGAGTCGATGTTTTGCAGGGGTTGTGTGAAAACTGGCCTTTGCCTAGTTACAGCTTCTTCGTGTTCTGGTCGTTTGTAAGGCTGCTGTTCTTCTAGCTGTCTAATTTTTTCTAGCCCTTCAGGTCTTTGCGATTCCAGGATGATGTTGCTCTTAGCGATGACTTTGAGCTTGATAGATGAAACGCACTGTCCAAGATTATTGATAGCCTTGACTGAGTATTCGCCAGCGTCTTCCGGCACAGCATGACCGATGTCTAAGGCGATGTAGCCAAAGTCGAAAGTTATGTGAAAACGGGAAGCCGACGGCAGAGGTTTTCCATTGTGGTAGAATTCGATTCTCAAGTTGGGATCGTGAATTGGTTGAACTTGTGCTTCAAAATGAGCGGTTTGCCCTTCATATATTTCTGTTGTTCCGCGTAATTCGGTAACAAATCTTGGAGGTGTTGCTTCAGGCTCTTCAATCTCTAGCCGAGCTGGGTGGCCTTGAGCTTCTAATTCCCTAATTTTTTCCAGACCCTCTGGATGATGCGTGTCTAGTAGAATGCTTTTCCTCGTTCCTACTTTGATGGTGCAGGTATTGACGGCTTCGCCAACTAGGTTCGTAGCTTTGCACATGTAAGTGCCGCTGTCTTCTGGATAGGCGTACAGGATGTCAAGCGCGACATAGCCGAAGTCATGGGTTGTTCTAAATCTGTGTCCGGCTCTCAACTTGACTCCATTGACGAACCATTCGATTTTCAAGTTGGCGTCGTTAATAGGTTCAACTCTGCATTCTAAGTGAGCATGTTCTCCTTCCTTCAGGTTCTCCAAACTTGTCAGTGGAGTGAGGAACACCGGTCTTTGAGGTTGAGCTTCGATTTCTTCCTTCTTTGGTCTCTCGTAACTTTCAAGCTGTCTTATTTTGGTGAGACGTTGTTCATCAAGAGTGTCTAGATACAATCCAGACTTGGCAACGACTGACACAGACGCTGTAGTGACAGCTTCACCAACTGCATTCCTTGCTTTGCACATGTAGGTTCCGGTGTCTTCAGCATATGCGTACAAAATATCCAGTGCGACATATCCGAAGTCGTAGGTGGTTTTGAATCTGTGTCCTGTTTGAATTGGTCTACCATTACAGTACCATTCTACCCTCATGGTGGGATCGTTGACGGGTGTAAGAGTAGCTTCCAAGTGGGCGCTTGAACCCTCTGGCAGATTTTCTATGTTTTTGAGACCCCGTCCGAATTGTGGTTTTTCCAGAATGACGGCATCTTCGGTCGATATACGTTTGTATTTAGAGTCATCTTCGAGATGTTGTATTTTTTGGAGGGCTCCCTCATGTTGAGTTTCACGGATAATAGATGCTTTTGCTGAAATAGAGGAATAGGTTCAAGTGGCGGTATCTGCTTCGACTATATTAAAAAATTCTGAAGGAAACTAAATTTGTAGAGAATGTTGAAGTTAAAGTATATTTTTTAAGTTGAAAGGGTTATATTTTTAGGAGTGACTAATTTTTGGAGGAGCTTTTTCTTCCAGTTTGTGTCTGAAAGTTACTTCTTTACATGATCTACACATCTATGTTTAGAGTATCTTATTTGAAAATTGAAAAATTCCTTCTTTTCTTTGGAAGATTCCCACATTTTTTTGTATCGAGATGAAGTAGTAGAAATCCAAATACATTTTTTACACTTGAATATTTAAAATTAACCAATTTGCTAACAAGTTGATTTATATAGAGTAATCTTAACAATAACAGTTTATTTATTTCATTTTCCTTGTTAATATCAAACAGAGGTTTATAAATCTTCCAAAAAAAATAACAGGATAACTATTGCAATACAAAAATTGAAAGTAGATATTGTTTTTGTGTTTATGCTTAAGTTGATATATTGAAAAACACAAGTAGTCTTGAAATGAAGGGGTTATATTTTTAGGAGTGATTAATTTTTGGGAAAGAAAGTTTTTGGCTTTCTACTACTCTATCTTG
>WOGN01000091.1:0-33295 GCA_015342105.1 Leptinotarsa texana | reverse complement strand
CAAAACTTTACATTTGTCTTTTGTATTACTTTTTTATGTAGCTGACTAGTCCGATATATTTCTTGCAGGATGTAAGTAATTTCTATTGTTTACATTTATATATGAATTTTGTGGATGAAATAAAGATTATGATTATGATGATGATGGATATCATGATGAAACACAATGTACTGTTCGGAATAAGATGGTCCTAAATTGTCCAATATTTTGTATAGTAAAATCATTGTGAAATATATTAGTCTTGAATGGATTGCCAATTTAAAACATTAAGCATAATAGTAATAGGGGTATCTCATACCACGATTCTGCATTTTTTTATCTGATCTGTTGGCAATGATAATGTTTCAAATGTACTAATTGAAAACGGTGATATTTTGTGTATTAGCTATTCGTCATATATTCTTGTCCATTTGTTAGAAATATGCTTCAAACTCTATCCTTTCGACCAAATACTTCACAATCCTTTGAAATATAATACTCATACCAATATAAAGTTCTGAATTGGCAGTTTTGGAAATATGGCAATCTGTTTACCCATAGCTTCGAGTTCATTGATACCTTTTTTCAATTGGTGCATTTTCCTTTCTAATAAATCAGGAAAAAATTGTCTTTCAGTACATTATATGTTCACGGCTTGATATATTTGATGAAAGTATGATAAAAATGTTCTCCTATCGTAGAGTTCCGAAATATTTTCGTTTTGGTGTTCGGTTTAGTGACTAATACAGTCGATCCTTAATCTTTCAAGTATTCTATTTTCATTGAGTGGTGTTCATTTGGTTAGTTTGAAAAGAGAGTGGTTGAAGAAGAATATCAGCCGTGTAATTTCGACCTAGGATGTTGGAGACCTAGTTCTATTCCACGTCGAACACCTCAGCTAGTGAGAAACTTTAAAAGCATATCAATTCCTTCTTTTTGTCGCAATATGTATTTCGTTAAATGCTTCTTTATAAATGAATGGTAATCATGGTATACATATTAATCTACTGAGCTCAAAAAAAATTAAATGTAATTGTAGAATTCATAAAATTCAATCAATGAATAATTCTTTCCTCTTTGGGATTATTTTCTAATTGCTTTTTTTGTTTCATCTTCTCTTATTTTTGATTTATGATTTGTTTTATCTACTCATATTACATTTCAGTTTTGGGAGAGGTTGATGTGTCAAGGATCAATGTCTTCATTCACATTTATACCACAACAATGAGGTTCATTCATATAAAATCATTTGTGGACACAAATACACACATACAAACATATATTTCTATCCTCATCCAGATACACAACTGATGATGATTCATATTTTTTCATGGTAACAGAACCACATTACTAATTTCAGAGGGTTACATTCGTTTTCTCTTTCTCAATCCATAAAAACATTTTTTTTTTTAAATTTCTAGTTCATTGATCAAGTGTGACGTTCGAGAACAATTTTGAAGTAGGTAGGTAGTAGAGATTCTTCAACACGCTAAACTTGATGAATGACTTACTCTCAGCATATAATTAGAAGATAATCCAACCATTGATTCGCGTCACCATCTTCTTTGGAATACCGACAGAAAATTAAAATATAATAGTAGACATTAACATTATCGGCATGACACGAAAGTTCACCTTTCATTTTATTATTTCGTAAAAATAAATGATTGTGTGGTTAACTGTATGGTTTGGTACATGTACATTTCTTCACATTCTTTGGGTTCATATTTTTCTTGTTCGATTGATGAGAAGATTAGATATTTGTAGATGATTGAGTTTGTAATGGAAAGATTCATTTGACATTCATGTCAGTATGTCATTATTGTGGTTCGTACAAAATATAATTCAGGCCGTTAGTAAAGTGAAGTTTGTGAAAAGCAAATTCGAATCTTTATTCGAGTTCAAAGTGAAAAATATCACAATGTCTCTGAAACTATCAATTTGAGATGAAATGTCATTACCTTTTTGGTTTCTCATACTATCTTCACCGAAAACCAACATGGTTTCCGAGAATCCAGGTCTACAATAATGGCTTTAGTTTCCTTCTATAACACAGTGGTAGAACATATTAAAGGAGGTGGAAGTCCAGCTACAGTATTTTGTGACTTGAGCAGGGCTACTACATTAAGTTACTAGCAAAACTGTAAAGATTTGGTATTAGAGGGTTAGCGAACCATTTGAATATCAACATTCATAAAAAATCATATACAGTATGTTAGTAAAGCCGAAAACAATGGCAGCAAGACTCAGAAGGTCAACTCACAAATGAGAACTATCGAAAGAGGTTTTCCTCAGGGGTCAATATTAGGGCCTGTGCTACTTATATTATATGTGACAGATATAGATCAGAATATCAATTCGTGCAAGTACACTGCATATGCAGATGATTTTTCACCGACAATATCAGCTCCTACAACATCGGAAATAGGAAAGGTGGGCACTGATGTGACGAAAAAAATTACTATTTCAATGAAGACGACTTGTATTTGAATGCTGATAAGACATCGTTTTAGAGATTTTATAACTAACAGAAATCATGTAACGCAATAGAAATCGAAGTGAATGACAGGCCCTTATTAAGCTATAATAAAGGAATAATGAAATTTCTAGGGCTTCATATTGAGCACTCTGACTGGAAGGCACAATGTGGGCATGTTATTGCCAAGCTTCGCTCAATGAATAACTTAGTCAGGAACATGCGTAATCTTTCAACCAGAAAACAGTTAATAACTCTTTATTCCGCTCATGTAGACTCCTAACTTAGGTAGGACATTTTATTGTGGGGTATGTCAACTAAGTGTGCTGAGGTGTTTATAGCACAAAAAAAATTGTTCACTGTATGGCAGGGGTGTCTAGTTCTCATTCGTGCAGACAATTTTTTCCAAAATTAGATATATTGACAACACCATGTTTTCCGAAACAAAAATAAATTCACACTTAATGATAACGTGCACATTTAGTGTACGAGAAAGGAAAAATATACATTTTCAGACGGTCTGTTTACAGCTGAGTAATCTCCAAATAGCATGGGCGCTAGATTATTCAATAACTTTCCACCTCAAATTGAAGGAGAAAAAGTTTACATGTTTTCAAAAATGATTGAAACAGTTTCTGTTGGAAAAATGTTACTATTCAGTTGCTGACTATCTCAATGAATAAATGTATGTAATCGTTTTAAATTTTTGAAATTTTTATGTAGGTGTATATGTTTTGTGTATTTCAATATATTTTTATATATTTTTATTGGTGTAGTGCTATGGCAACTTTCAATGCAATTTTTAGAATTGTCAATCAAGAAAGGATAAAGGAGTAAACAAAGGTGTTTAGAAGAGACTGTTATTCGAAATATTGGCATTCGATTCCTGTGTTACAGATAAATCGAAATATTCTGTTGTCACTATATATTATTATCTTTCTTGTTGAAGCAAAATCAACAAACTTTTTGAAAAAATCACCCTCTTCAAATTAATGACATTCAATTCATAATATAGATAGAATTAAAATCTCCGAAACTATCAAACATATGAGTAAATTCAATATAACCTTTTGAACATTAGTGAAATACTGTGCCAGGTTTCAAACGAAATTTATTGTACAGAAGGGAAACTCCTGTTTTCAAATTTGAAACATGAAAACTAATAGCTGGGTTTGAGAGTCAAATTTTATGACAAAATCAATGGTTAAAACCGTATCTTGATATTTTTCACCGTTTCTGAGTTACAGCATTTTTTTCGAAAATGAAAATTTTCGAAAAGTTTATTCAAGCAGTGAAGAAGCAGTGAAGAATTTTCTAATGCATTAACAATGAAGTATGAGAATTATGAAAAACGAGATATGATAGTCTGTTTTATACAAACTGTTTTATATGTCAACTCAGACCAGGATATTTCAATAATGCACATTTTCTTAAAACGTGCTGTAACTCATAAACTATGATAGATATCGATATGCGGTTTTCACCATTCAATTTGTCATAAAATGTGACTCTCAGACAAATCCACTAGTTTGCATCTATCTAGCTTGAGTCCAAGGTGGCCCACTCTGTACGGGAAAAAAATGGATATTGGCCTATCATGGATATTGGCCTATCATGGATACATCATTTCTGTGGTGAAAACTATGTTATTTGTATCTTTTTTCCAAATACTTATTTTCTCCAACACTTATTATTTTTTGTGCATTGTGTCTCTCACTAAACACGTCACAATTGGTGTATTGTAAATTTTGTATTCTAACAATTTTGTGGGCGATCAAAGATTCATATTGATGTTAAGTGTCTTCGATCTCAACTAAGAAATGCTTGTTCTTGAGTCTGGCCACTGAATTCCAAAACTAAAAAAGCTGCTCACAATTTGAATAGTAGGAACGAAAATAGATATCGTTTTGTTCACTCTCAATTTATAGGATAGGTGAAAGCACTCGAATGACCTATAAATAGTCAGATCACGGAGGAATAAGTCCAGTTATTACCTGAAGACGATTGTGGATACAAATAGTCGAAACGTCGTGACGTAACTTGGTTTGGAATCTCTTAATTTTTATTTTTTATTTTTGTTAATAATATTTTTCAATTTTCAGCTTTCATTAATAATATATGTTATTTCTTTGTAATTTCAGTTTTTTGTTTAATAAAATTGTTATTTTCGGTTAATATTTTCAAGTTTTTTTCGTGGATTTCAAATCAAATCATATTATATTAGATAATGGAAGTCTGAACTGATGAAATACACCACAAAACATTGTCAACCACCTTCAAACAAACCTCAATTTATTTATTAATTATGACTCTAATATGAATAGATATGGTGATTGCAACAATTACAAAATTTATTGTTCACCATTTGTAAAAAATAACATCAACGTAATGTTTCATAGACTGGACTGATAATTTGGTCTGTACAGAACTATCATAATGCAAGTTAGTATCTTGTTTCAACTCAACTTGATTAATGTTCATTTCAGAGGTATGCGTTTGGTCGATATTTATCTGTTCCCTATTGAGAATTTTTTTCAAAAGAACAATTTGTTTCTGTCCGCACATCCAAGAATGTGTACATACGACTCTTTTCCATTTATGAAAGAGAAATGTTGTTTTGTCGCTAGATGTACTTATCTGCTGTAGAAAAGATTAAATCAATTATAGGTCAATACACGCATAAATAAGGTTTATCGCATATCGGAAAACGATTATTACTTTTATAAAGAAAGCGGAGAAATGGAAGAGCCCATTAGCCATTTCATATGGGAGTTTATGAATATTTGAAACAAGTTCTGAAATGAAATATGCATTAATAGTGTGTAATAAAGTGTTTTAATGTTAATAATCCATGAAATAATCTAGGACTATAGTTGGGTTTTGATTGGACTCGCCGAGAGGGGTTCAAATGAATATTTCATCAACATCAATCAATGAATATGTAAAGAATTGCGAATAACGGAATATTATCATTTTTTCACATAAAGTGAAATCAATTTCATCTTGATATAATAAGCAAAAAAACTACTGGAGTCTGAAGTAAATGTAGTCTATTGATATTCATAAAATATTCTAAGAAAATATTTTGACTTGTATTTCAAACGGGAAAAATTAAAAAATAGCTTTTGAGTTGTCTTTGTCGTACAAAAACAAACGTTTTTTAATGTTGACATTTTTTAAAGTAGGGCAGTGATGAAAATTTTACAAAATAACTACATTTATTGAGCTTCATGAATAACATCATCCATCAGGACCATAACATGAATTTCCAGAATTTTCCCGATAAATTGAACATTCAAAACTACACATATCTTCCTTCTGTATCTAGGATTCGCATGAACCAATTGAAAATATCTCCAATATTCAATTTCCACCTAATTCCAAACTTATATATTAAATGCTTCTCCAAAATCGTACAAACAAGTGGATATCCTTACATCATTGTCAACATTTCCAGACAAAAATTATTTTGAATTTGATTTAGCAATAGAAAATATCTTATGACAGATAATTCTTCAAGCTTCTTCCTAGCTGAAATCTGATTTCGCAATTAAGCACATACCAACGCATACAGTCAAAACTATCAACAACCATTCCAATTAACCTCATCAACATAAATTAGTAGCTCATCATAGCACAATCCACAAACTTATCAGTATCCTGATGTCCAGAGGAAATTTTAATGAAGAACTAATTTGAATCAATATGAAATTCAACCCGGAAATGACGTCACATTATCAACAAAACACTTTTCAAAGAGTATATTGATCTATCGAGTATAACGTTCCTTTCAAAGTAATACTAACACCTACAAAATACTCTCGTATCATTATAAATCATCAAAAGAAATTAAAGGACTGAACAGAACATTAACACGTGGCATTTTTTCTGATCAACAGATAACTTCTTAGTCTATAATGTTTGTTAGGCTTCATGTTCTGAAAAAAATAACGCCGCCCGCTACTGGTAGCTATAAACCAATTATGACGTAGCTAAGAACGCGCGAATGTATGATGTTCGCTGCCGCTCTAGATGCAGCAACACAGTCAAGTGGAAGTTACAGTGCGATACGCGAAGCGATCTAGTAAAGCGATATACATTCGAATAATAGTTGAAGTTCTAGAAGTCTCTTTTGTATTTGAAGTGAAATAAAGTTGAGTTTGATTAACATTATTGTAAGACATCGTTCAAGACATCGTCGGAAGCTTCGCAACGATGCAAAAATTGCTCAGTTATCTGAAAAGTTCACGATCTGAAATATATAAAATTATTGTCAGAGGTATATAGCAACATTCCGTTTGTTTTGTTTAAAAATTTCAATCTATATTTATTCCTTCGCAAATTATAGTCCTGAAATTTATATTTCAAAAATAAGTGACCAACATTGTGGTTTCCTTTCAATAGATAACCAAATGATTGAACTAGCATTAATTACCTATCTTGAAATACTTCAACAAGTCGTAAACTTTGAGGAATTGTTGCGGTTTGCAAACCATTTTCCTTAAGAGGTTAATTGATTCCAATAAACATTCTTGATGCGCTTGTTAGAAGTTTAAGTTCAGGACGTGCAATTCAATTTTTCTCATATAGCAGTGACTTGTCAGATGCTATTTTGTGTCCATTATGTTTTTTTTTTAGTTACATCATAGCGTTATTAGTTAGTTCATGAATGTTTTATTGTTTCCTGCGTTTCCGTTGAATTGTTGATATATGATATAATATGTTAATAAACTGGGGTGTTCCCGAAATCGGTCTGAAATTTGGAATTCATATTCAACAGTTAGCTTACCTTCAATAAGCGGCCTAGATTTTTATGTTTACATGGAAAATGCAACATTAAGTTGGCCACAAGTCAACTAAATTAGAAATTACAATAGCCTGGCATAAATTCAGGAGAAATGTTGAAAGTACTCCTTTCTTGAAAACCATGATTCCGAAAAAGACTGCGACATAATGGTTCTTTTAAACCTTTCATCTTCGGAAGACTCTTTATTAGTTGTTGAAAGGACAATTCAGCTCACTTTATTTCTCAGTAGATAGGTTTGCATTACGTTACCAGACGATATGCTATAATATAACTATTGTTAATCAGTTCATGACTTCACACAACATGCAATGTCTCCAATGAATACTGTTCCGCAAATGATATACACTTCTATAACCCAAACTAATACATATTTACAAAAAACACAATGAAAGTAACATATTATATCTTTCTCTATTTTTATAGTTTTCTATTAGTATCAGAAATGGCACGTTGAAAGATTAGACCTCATTATTTCTTAGATCGAACAAGATTTGGCTCCTGAGGGTTGCCATTCGTAAGGAGTCGACAGCTGGTCAACAGTAAAACAGATAAACTATTTGGAAATCAATGATTCATCTGATTTATCAGAACTATTTTTTTTCAAATATTGAAAAGAACGATAACATTGTCTTTCTACCATCTCATGAAAGTTCATTAATAATATTCTTATATTAGTTAGTATTCAAAATCAATTGTTCCTTGAATATAAATTATCATAAAGCATAATTCTCTACAATAAACTTTCTTGAACAGAAAATGCTTTCGAACAGGAAATAAGGGTGAATTGAGGTAGGTAGGAAAATAACGCCAACCTGTGAGATTTTACATTTTTATATTTAAGGAATGCTTGTTCAGAATGATACGCCACTGGATTTTGAAACTCTTTCTCAGAAAGTGGAAATAGTTTTGAACCAGTCACGCTCTAATTAGTGTGTGTGTATAGTTCACACGAAAATATCGTTTAATTATAAGCATTACTGGAATTTCGGCAAGGAATTCTAATTAAATTTCGATGCATCAAAAGAAACTGACCATAAAGTGGAACAAGAGCATTGGCGTAACAAAATTATCAAGTTGATCCAAGTTGAACGTTCGCGGTGATTTATTTTCAACATTTCTAAGAAAGAGAAGATTAAAATGTCAATAACAGAATTACATCTATTTCATTTTTCATCCTTTCTTATTTAGTTTGAAAACATTCAGTTTTAACTGTTGAATATAATTTGTCTGATATTGCTAGCGTGTGCATTGATATTCTCATTCCTGAATAATAATGAAATTTAATCGGTCACTATTATTTTCCCTAGTTTTGACGGCTGTTTTGTATTTTTTATCCAACTATTTTCTGTGAGAGCAAGTTCAACTGCCTTGTATACTTATTTCATCTATCTTTTGTAGTTATTTCGAATGTCTAGTTATTTTCCACTGTGCTATGTGCTATTTTTTCAGCTTGTGTGAGTGAGTTCAGCTGTCCTTTCTGCACTTTCCATGTTTCATATGTTTCGACTTGTAAATATTTATCACTAAATTGTGTAAACTGATCTACGTATAAGAGCATTTCCAGCAGACTAATTTATATGGGCACTTTTTTTCCTATGTGATTGATTTTAACTATTTTCTGTTAGCATTAAAATTTGTAGAGTATACTCACAGTATAAATAGCAGACCAGACCATCAACGATTTTCAACTTTCTCATTATTATAGGTCGGGTTGCGTAGAGCTGAAGGTTAAGCATTTTACGGAAAATAAAAAACGCTTTTAATATAATAATTTGCATGACTGGGAAAGTTTGTGCTTATTTTTTACTAAATTCATGTTGTAGTCAAATCAACTAATGTGCAATATACACCCAATCCTAGTGACCTCGTCATTCCATTGTTTTCGGAGATCCAGTTATATTCTTCCTCATTTTACTCATTGGGACTGCTATTAATGATATTTCTCAGTCACTTTTGAACCCAAATCACGTGAAACTAATAAAGATTATGCAGATTCCTATCATAGAAACAGACCAAAAAAAATTAATTACCGTCCTACACATTTCAAGTTTATACTACTACCTTGTTTCTCGTCTCCTAATTTCGATAAGAATGCCAAATTTATTGAAACCTGCAGAGGACTGGAAAGGTCAAGTCAATTTCAAGTATTTAGCATCGATATAAATCCCGTTGCAGAGTTTGATGTGTTGAATATATGCAAGGAATAAAATATACCTGAAATAAATTGTGTTAGTTGACCATGAATATTTGAATCTATTCTTGGAGTATCAGGAAGTGAATTTTTGACAAAGCACAATGTACTTTATGTATTCGTTTTATATAAAGCTGACAAAATTTTTATAATACATTTTCTTTCTTTGATTCCAAATCTCGTTATAGAGTTTCAATTTTCATTACATGTTCTTTATTTCTAATTGAAATGATTTTTCTAAAAATAATTGTTATCATCCAAAACTGATTAGAGTTGTGAATAAGTAGCTTGGTTTGGAATCTTGGGCCGTACATATCCATCTGAGAATCTTCACAATTAAATAAGAAATTCCCAATTGGAGAGTTACATACTTTGTTAGTGCATTTTTGTCTCTAAAAATTGTCAATATTTCAGTGTTCAGAATTTCGAATAGGTCTATTAAACACTTAAAAATCGACCAATCATTGAAAACTATTGAAAAAAATAAAACAATGAAAGAATATTTGTGTAGACCTGTTTATACAGTAGTACATGACTCTTTCGCTCGTAATGTAGATTATCTGAATGGAGATTCATGGAGAATATTTGTATTTTTCATCCAATTACAATTAATATTCAAATAGTAATTGGACCATCACTAATTGTTCTAGCACTAAACGCAACATAAGTACCTCACAGATCATAAGCATGACGAATTAATGAATAGGTTCTTGCTAGATTGTGAAAAAGACATCAAGTGAGCATAAATACTTTCCTATCAAATTCAACATTTCTGAACGGAATTATGAGGCCATCTCATTGCATTAATCAAACAAACCAATTCAGAAACGCAAATGAGATCTGGCTATTCTGATGGCAAACAATTTTCAATTTGAGAAAGTAACTATTGCTGAAATATTTTGAGGAGTATTGACCAAGAGTCAATTTAGAAGGGGGTTATAGATCTTCTCAAGTATTCTCATCTTAAACAAAAAAAATAAAGATTGTAGTAGGTATCGTTATCCATGTTATATTAGAAACCACATAACATCCATATATAAGGAAAGGTTATTTATTAATAAAATTTTTATTGATTATTTGGTGTATGTACTTATGGATGTTTGTTGGTTGGTTGGTTAGTTGGTAAGTGATAAACTTCTACATCGCTCAACCGATCGTGATGAAACTTCACATTTATAAGTAATTTTTCATAGAGGAGGTTTTTAGGCTATCAATTTTTCTGTAACTCGCCACTAGATTGAAAGCACTGTTCTATAACGCTGCGCAGGCCTAAGTTGGTTGATTATGATTTTATATTAGCCAACTATCATAGTGCAGGCTTCTGCAATAATTTCTTTTGATAATATAAACATTATGTAATCTTCAAAGAATATACTATTTCTCGAATGCAATTCTATTGAAAATCTGCCAGTACCCTTCACCGCAGAATATCCGGGTAAAAGTTGTGTATTTTTATTGGAGATATGATTATCGAATTACAACTTTTTTCAAGCTTTTACTCAACTTTGAATGTTTGTATGCATGTACCTATATTAGTTCGACTCAAATCTTGTATAAAATTATTCGAAATTCCTGAAAACAATAATACAAATGAAAAAAATAAAATTATCTTCGGGTATTAATGGACTAATTCCTCTGAAATATGACTATTTATGAGTCATTCGAGTACTTTCAATTATCTCCTTATTCGCTTCCCCGGTATAGCGGGAGATGACCGTTTGGCGGGAGTTGCCATTTTTTGCTTGATTATGGGTTGCCATATGTTTCGTATCTTTCGCTAGCTTGGCTGAATACATTGTTCGAAAACATGTATACGGCTTCTTTGAACCTACGCTAGTGTTCCACCCTGTGTATGATCTCAGCTTGGGACCACTCGATGTTGATGATTCCAATCATGCTCTGCTATTCCTGATTTGATGGTTTCTCTTCACTTTGTGTATTTCTTGTGCTCGGCAATGGCCTCTTAGTTTCACTAACAAAGGATTTTCCGCACTCACAGAGTATCCGGTAAATGCAATTTTTGGAATCGCAGTCCGCGTTTGATGGCCTAGTTTTCCTGTTGCTTCTAAGGATAGTGTTTCCGGATCTTTAAGGAAGTGCAAGCACTGGTTGTGACAGCTTATCTTCCTTGCGATGCTCTTACTGTCTGTTTGCCAAAGTATGTTCCATCATCGTTTTGGAGTAGCTAATGAGGATGTCTACTTCCTTATCGAGACCTTTCTTCATATTACAGAGCCCGAAAGAACTCCCACTGAACACTAAGCGTCTACCCGCTGACGTATGCGTGAGAGAAACGAAACCCAGACAAATCGTTACGCGTTAGGTAACGAAGCGTTTTACCACCCCATAAAAAGTGATCACTTCAAAAATGAGTAACTAATAAATAGTGTGATAACTCTGCTAAGAATAACACGTTAAAAATTAAGACTTCGTTTGTCCTTAGCTCGTAAAAGTTCCGACTTTTGAGATTTGTCATTCGTAGGGGTGTAACTGCTTATTAACGAAAAACAGATTTTCCTAAACTCATCGGCATTAACTAGAAGTTCACCTTCTCTAGAGGTTTAAAGTTTATCACTATAGTTTGATTTTTTTTTCAGATTTGTAGAAGAATCTGTCTTCGAATCTCGATTACTGAGGAAAGCTTATCATGAAAATGCTTGTTTCGCTGAGATGGCAATAAACAACAGGTACATGAACCTCGTTTAGTACTCTTGCAAGAGCGATAAATTTTATTTTTCTCAAAGTAGCATTTTTCTGTCATGACTCGCTTTCTATTTCTGTTCAATTCATAGTATGTTCTCTGCTGCTCTCACATTGGGCATGAATAAAAAGAGTCATGTACGCGCAGTATGGATTGAATTGTAGTACGTCTGCAATTTCTTCAGATAATAGTGATGATGGCTGTTGAATGTCATCTACGCCGATGTTATCTTGTAGACAAGATTCTTTACAGCATGGTTACTTAAATAGTTGTTATTGGCATTTCAATTATTTATGAAGGTCTTTCCGAGATTACTGTTATGAAGTTTATACAATTATTGAAAGTTCATTAAAGGCAACGCATTATTCGCATCATGGTTTTATAGTCACGGTTTCCAGCTTAGATGACAGACAGTGCCGTCGACGACACTGATATCTATGTCTTCAAGGGTTCTGGAATTAAAAAAAAAATACTCGAATAGTTCCAGAACATCAGGTTATTTTGTAAAACGCACATGTGTATTAAAAAAAAGGTTTTTAGAGTACCTTGAAGTCATAAGGTTAGGTTAGGTCCAAAGTGAGTTGGACTATTCGACCCTCCACTGCAACGCGCACACTGTCTTCCGACAGCCCGAGTCTCTGCATATGACGATTCAAATGACAGTGACCTTCAAGAAGGCGTGTTAGATATCGTAGTTCATCCCTACTTTGGTCCAACAACTGGAGGAATCTGCCAGAAGTCTTTAAATATTCATGCCATCCAGGCAGAGCCTAAAACGATGCCAATGACAGGTGCTGCTCTAATGAAGCTGCTTGCAGCACCCTCCTTTGCAAGGTAGTCAGTTGCCTCATTGCCTTCCGGGCCAGTATGGCCAGGACTCCAAACCAATGACTGGTGTGTGGGGTGGATTTTTCCAATCTCTCCACACACAATTCAGTAGCGAATATTTTCTCTTGATATACAGTCGCACAAATTCCTAGGCAGGTTGATATCTCTAGCCTGGGTCTCATACTGAACACTCTTGCAACGGGGTGATCTATCTATAAACCAACAGCTAACTCTCAATATTTCCTCCTCCTGGAGGATCCAGTCTTATCTACTCAGGAACAGCATTGTCCATTGTCAACCAACGGTCTCTCACACTCTGCATTAAACTGATTTGTGCAATTGGCAATGTGCCTCTCTCCAGAAAAATATGGAGAGGAATTCGAATTCATGAATGAATATGTTTTTATTGCAGTTTTTAGATGTATACAGGCCATAACTGTCATTACTTTCTGAATAATTAATTTCGTTGGCCTCCGAGGAAGCTTAACGTTGGCAAAAACAGCGTCCTGCATGAAAATTTGAAGCCTCCTTATCGAGTTCTTTCACCACCACTTCACATAGAACTGGGAATTGATGAATCAATTTGTTAAAGAACTTTCAAGAGATTGAAATTGCTTCAAATACTTCATATCAAAATTGCCAGGCCTCTCCGAAGCAAAGTTGAAGGGAGGTGTCTACATTGGGCCAGCTTATGGTTGATCCATAATTTATCGCAACTATCCTTAAGATGAAGAATGGATTGCCTTCAAAAGGGACATAGAAAAATTTCCAAGCAATAAAACAGACCTGAACTATAAACAAATCGTCAAAGGAATGTTGAAAGCATTTCAAGCTTTAGGTTGTCTAATGAGTTTAAAAGTACATTTTTTTCATTCCCACTACTTTCCAGAAAATTCAGGAGATGTGAGTGAAGAGCAAGATGAACGAATTCATCAAGATATTAAAAATATGGGAAAAAGATACCAAAGCAGATGGAGCGTCTCAATGATAGGAGACTTCTGTTGGATGCTTCAGAAATCTTTCAGATGCTTCCTACAAACGGAAATGTATCACTACAGAAGAGAAATATGTTTGGTGTTTGCTACTGCATATATTTTAGATAAAAATTTGTTTTGTTATGCAATTATAAATATAAAAAATTTGTTTAGTCTCTCATTTTTTATTTTGATAGCTCATTCAACATAGATACCTACATTGCGAGAAATTCTGACATTCTATGATGAAATGAAAGTCTTTTTCGGATTCAGCACATTCAAAACCGTAAAAATTAGGAGAGAAAAATTAAATAGCTATCAATATTTTTTGCAGACTTGTGAATCCAATTAAAGAAAGTGATTCCTGAGTCAGGGTTGATTGAATCTTGGAATAAACACAGTAGCACTGTCAAAATGTCAATCTAAGGTTCAAACCAGAACCTAGATTTGAAGCATATTAGTTATATTCTTCTGTAAATATTGGATTTGACTTTTCCATAGTTTGTCATAGGAAAAGATACTATCCGCTCGCTTTCTCTTACTCAGGATTATCCTCCATAGCAGATAAGCAAAAACTTTTCAAAATTGAAAGTTTCACTCATGCAGCAGAAGCTTATAATGGAAAACCTGTTGATTGCTTTGCTAGCTGAAACTTTGTATTGTATTGATTATCATTTTGAAACGGCTGATTTCTATAATTCTATCCTCACCAGGATAAAAATGCTGTCTCTCAAAGCTGTCAAACCTACCAACTTCCATGTTCCTCAATCAGTACCAATTTTGAATCGAATATAATGTGATGGATCTGTCTTCTAGCAGATTGTAAACCAATGCGAGTCCAAGCATTATTCGATAAAACCAACGTTTCTGTAGCATATATTAATATGTCGGACATAAATTTTCTCTCCATGTGCTAACCATAAATAATTGAAATGTTAACACCCGGCAAACAGATGAACATGAATTAAAGATTGCGTGTTTCCGTCTACAGTGGATGAATAATAATATCTGCGCTTGTTTTCCCAATTCGTAGTGTCTATAAAGAATATTTATATTGAATCAGAGGATGGTTAACATAATTCTCTGGTGAAGAACTTTTCCTCTTGACTACTTCATGAGTGTTCAGCGGTAATTTGATGATCGGAGTCATTAATATTCTAGAAGGATGCGGGTTATTTTTCAAGATGAATATCCGGATGAATGTTCTGATTGGTTTACTTGATATCAGTTGATAGTTTTCTTTGTGAATGGATTCCGACTTTTCAGATTTTCTTTTACTAAGGTGTGATGTTGTAAAATAACATCAAAAATGATTACTGATCAATTTCCTTATTCAGGAATAAGGAATTGATTGATTTCGTTTTTTACCAGTCAATTCGATTGTGATGTTCAGGTCACAAAACACATTCTGATAGACTAACCAGTGTTGCACAATACTAGAATTCTTAATATGATTCCATTGAACATAGATCTAAAATTTCATTCATTCATTTATCTATCCATTTGTATCCACACAGGCCTAATCGGTCTCATTACATGGATACTTTGAATCTAACTTGAAACATAATGTTAACAATACACAAAATGCAGTAACAGCACACATATCTAAGACGTAAAGCAAGTTGTGTCCCAATTTTGGTATTTGGCCTCGCTGGCCCCCTTGCAGTGGACTGTATACTTGAATGTAGATTTAACAGAATATCAAATACGACATTTGGTTAGATTAGTTTAATTTGATGTGAAAAACACTATAACTAAGATTATAAAACTGAGAACTTTTGATATTCTCCACAATAAACTGATAGTTCTACCTTAACTGAAAAAAAAACATGTAATAGACCTTTCTCAAGTTATGCCAAAACCATACTGCCTGAACAAGGGTACTTTTCAGCGAGAGGTACAGTAACAGGACCCACGCAATTGGATACCGAGGGTAGATACTTATCCCTATCCGCCTATCCAGGCACAGACAACTCAATTTGAATTTTCATTTATATTACCAACAATACTTCTGTGAAGGAGTCCAATCCTAATCAATCATTTTTCATTGAAGTTGTTGTCTAGTCGAAACATAGTCACAAGTATTCGAGTTCTACGAACAGGTACAATATACTTGATCAAAGTTCAAAATGATGTTTCATATTGTTGAGAATTTTGTAGAGAAATACCAACATAAAAAGGGTCAACATATTTTCTGTAGATTTAAGGCTCGAAGATCAGCCCCATAGTAGTCAGGGTCACATAATCTTATTTTTGAATCTTCTGTCCAAGGACACCAAAAATTATGATCCAGGGATCATTCGATTCGGAATGACCTATAGCAACTTTTTGTAAATTTCCAAGACGGGCTCAAAAAATTGCAAAAATTATAAACAATTCAGTGAAGGAAAAAGGGGGTTTGGTTTTTAAAAATATCTCGAAAAATATTAAAGATATCCGAAATTTGAAAACAATCCTTGAAGCCAGGAAATTTCCTAAAGAAGTTCCATCTACCAGAACTCTATCATGAATATAATTTCAATTTGGCACGCGCTGACCGATACGGCCCTTTGAACAATAATAATTAGTTTAATCCATCAAAAATCATTATTAAAAACAATGCATATACCTTCTTAACACCTGAGTGAATGAAAATCCATGAAAAATGAACTAATTTTTATAAGTTTTAAATTTACATAAAAACCCAGAAACTTTCAAACTGAAAACCTCAAATTTTTTCACTTGTTGAAAGCCTTCAGGAAAGATTTCCGTTGGAAAAATTGAAAGAATTTGATATTCCAGTTTGTTATTAATAATCACAGACATTAAAATGTGAAAAATTCAATTAAAACAATGAAAAAAATGTTTTCTCAATATTCCAATTTATTTGTATTCTCATTATTTGGAGTTACATAAAAATGATTTTTTATAATTTTTAGCTCTATTTGTTCAAAAAATTGTTATAAACAAATGCACTTCTAATAAAATATTTGAATTTTTTTGGGGGGGAATTCTATCAGCGATGAATATTATGACTAAAAAAATGAATCGTTCCTTAAAAAAATATTATTGCTTAAAAACGCATTTGTTGATTAACAATTTTTTTGTACTAAATATGAATATCAAGGAACGATTTTCTCAAATCATAATTTCTATTCCTCTTTGATATTCTGTAAAGAAAACGTTTTTTATTTATATTTTCTTCATTTATCAAATGAACAATTAGTTTCAAGCAAACTATTTTTTACGATATATTCTTTAAATACCAAAAAAAACAAAAACAACCATTTGTCACTTTTGGTGTAAAAAAAATTTCTCTATTTTTTACATTTTTTTTTATATTTTCCAATTTCGTTTGGCAATTCCTCATGGTTCTCAATCATTGTTATTGAAAAAAACTCATAAACTAATAGAGGATGTTGACGGAGAATTCCTTCTGCATAAAGTCTTATAGAAAGAGAAGGAAACGTTTGCTGATATAATAGCGGATTACAGAGTTACATATTTAATCATTATTCGAACACTACAACTTCTATCATTTCCGATAGTTGTGAAGAAGAATTTCAAAATGTTAAATCGTATGAACATACAAACGAATTTCCAATAAAATCGCTCCATAAATCATATTTGAATTGGATATGAAGTTTACAGAGAAAAAAGACTTATTTTCATCGAATGTGAGAAACAAGAGTTACATTTGTTGTTGTTTCTTATTTACTTCGGAAAAGATATTTCATTCTGAATCACAATTACATCATAAAATAAACATATTCCAATAACTTCGACTGAATAGAACTATAAATTATGTTGCTTTTTCCGAACAAGTAACAACAAGTATGGAAAAATTATTATCGATATCTTGAAGAATAACCGCAAAACTATAGCAAATTAGTCGTTAAAAATACATTTGTTGTAATCGCGCCTAGAATTCCTCCATAGAAAATAAAGGTGCAGTGTGCATGTATAAAATGAATGGGTTTAGTAGTTTTATTGGCTATGGGAATCGCTGAAATTAATGAGTCAATCGCTTGAAATATGACAAAAAAACAAATTAACAAGTAGCAGAATCATTTCATTAATGAATAATTTCGACTATTTCGGTCTATATATATTGTTTCAATTTAATGCGGATTATTTTCGAAAAAATCTTTTTTTTTTCTTGTGGCTTTGACAGCATTGTTTGTTAATATCACCTTCAGGGTCCTGTAATTTGGTCCGGAGGCATATCCTTAACTGCATTCCCCCAAAAACATAGGTGGAATTTCTACTGAAACAGTTCTCGACAAGAACTTTAAAATGACGTCGTCAGAAAATGATCTTAAGTACAGCTCTTCAAATCCGGGAAGCGACTTTAAAGTCTCGGCTTAGGTCCTCCCCTAAGATGCGTTTTCGTTAGGAGACTGTATGAGTAAGAGAGAGATACAGATATAATTCTTAAGTCTCTTTCTTGTTTCGACAAGCTGTAACTTCCAAAACCTCACTAAGTGTTTTTATATTTATCAAAATGAACTAGTTTTTTTACAATGAGACAATCATTTTTATATTAAAGCTTCTTCACTTCTGGAAATACACCTTATGAAAAAATTTGTATTACATTACTGAACCATCCCATCAAATTTTTTCTCAGAAATCTTCAATCGAGTACCTGAAGACACGAACATTGTTCAATCAATATTCATTATGGTCAACTTCCTGTGCAATATCCTGTATTATCCTAAATTCCTACGTGTCTTATTGAAGATTTCCATTCAATTATTCTTTCAACTGGCCCTGTAGCTGACAATAAGAAAACGCATCGCCTCATTCTAACAATAGAACATATATTCTACTAGCTCATATATCAAGGAGTCTTCAGATAAACAAATACATCCAAATCGTGATTTAACTTTTCTGAATATTAATTGAGATGGGTACATAAATTTACGTTGATGTCTCTGGAACATCCTAGTAACGTAGCTCGAAGAGAATCATAAGTAGTTTAGTACGCTGGATGAAAAAAGTTAGTGGCTTGTTTTTTGGAATATTTTCTTGATGTGGTAAATTTAGCAGGAATTTGAAATGAAGGTATTACGATTTTTACTTTCCCAAAGCGGTCTCTGAAGATTATATATTTTTTTAAGAAAACGATCTCGGAAAGTGTTTTCTATGAATTGGCCCACAGAAAAATCGGAGTTATCTGTTCACCTCTGATATTGTATCAAAAAGAATTCAGCTGAACAGTTTCCATGAAAAAAACCGTGCTCCATCTTCAACTTGTGAATTATCACGACTATTATGTTCCAGCCTCCAAACATGTAAATAGATTATTTTGGATAGAATAAAACTACTTGAAGGTGGAACTCCGAATAATTGAGCAACATTTAGAAAAAAGTTTGATCTGAATTTTGAAGGTACTCATCAGTTTAGAAAATAATCCTCATATAATAGAAAATAATCCCCATTGATTTCCCAGCTTCAGCTGGGAAATCAATATCATAATAACTTAGATCTATCTGTTCAATGTATCACTTCAGTACCAATTGAAAATCTATAGCGTTTTCGAAGATTTTCTTTACCTCACCATCTTCTTTGTAAGTACCATATTTGTTACATCTTTCTCCTTGTAAGTACCAGAATTGTTCCATCTTTTAGTAATGTAGTCACTAGACATAAGAATTTATTAATATTTTCTATTTCACACTTTCCTATATGTTTTGTAAAATTGTAAATTGTAATATAGACAACAGACATGAGCATTCAAAAATATTCTGTGATCCTTCACAATTTGTTGAATATGTTTTTGTAAATTGGATTTGTCGTTGAATAAATGAACAAAAAAAAATGAATATAGGTACCAAAATGATGAGGATTGGATAAAAACATGAAAAATATTTAGCAATACTGTAAATCATTCGGCATTGGTTAAATGACAGTTTCAATAATTTTTTTGAGTTTTCGAAATGTATTTGAAAGTCATTTATGTTTCAGGCATTAGTAGACACTGACATGTTCTCATATGCTTTATCATAACCGCATCAGTTCCTGAACTGAATACGACGGCGATAACTATCCCCGCATTCCCAATTCCTATTCGTTACTGTAACATGACTCTTCAGCGAATCATAAAACTCGGTCAGTAAAAATTTTCCAATACAAACCACCAATTCTGTAGTCCACGGGGACTATTTCGCAGCCAGTTCATTTCATTGTATTGGTTTTTTTGGCCTTTGAGAGTCCTGCCAACGTTAAATGTGAATAATTCAGTTTACTTCGACTATACCTAACATGTATGATTTAAATGGATGTTCGTTTGAATGTATCAAGGATTGTATCTTAAATGAATCTAATCGTGTTATTTTTTCAGCAGATTTTTTTACCGTTTTCTGTAATTGAGTGTCCAGCTGTTGGAAGTTAAGTGCTATTTATCTATCTACGTTTCATAAAGGTTTATCAGACTTCATATATCATGTATCAATTCAAGAATGCTATGATTTCTTGAAGTAGATACGAACAGTCAATGTGTCTGTTTCATCGATATTTCGTAAAAATAAGCCTTTTATGTATTTTTTGTCAATAAGCCTCTTTATGTATTTTCTGTCAAAATAGTTCCAACATTCCAATATAAACAAGTGTGAATTATTGTATTAGTTTACCTAGTTTATGGTAAGCATGAAGTCGTAGTGATAGTAATAGATTTATTCAAATCTCCTTGCAGGAAAAACCATTTATGTATCACAATAAAAATGGCATGTCCTCGAGTGAAGGTGTATTTATAGTATCATCTCATTTTATGGAGTCGTAAATTCAAACGAACTATTACTTTTGATTCATTACTTACATTACTTCACAGGTCGGTCGGTATCCAGGCAATTCGACGTGGGTGCTTTGTTCACCCACTCGAATTGACTGTCGTGTTGGTCGGTGGTTCAAGCTCCAGTCTGAACGATCGATTTTCACTTGCTATTGTTCAACCCATGTTAGGTATCACAAGTTTAAAGGTAAGACCTCGTTAATCCTTAGCTCGCACAAGTGTCGACTTCTGAGGGTTGTCCTTCGTAGGGGTGCGACAGCTGATTGAGGCATAAACAGATTTTTAAAATGCATGATATAGACAAGCAGTAGAAATTTTCAGAGACTACTCGATAGTTTCTTCCAAACTGTTTGAAAAGCTATTTTGTTTGAATTTTTGAGTTTATTAATTTCCATTGCTTCCAAATGATTCAGTTTCAAACCTTTATTTTCTATGTGCAAAATTTCGAACTCTCCGTTGAAGATATGATTTTCTTCTAGAAGATGATTCAAATATGTTGAATTTGTTTTCTTATTCACATAGCTCATACGATGGATCCGATTCCTAAATGTTCTGCCCGTTTGACCAATATATACCATAGGGCACGTTCCACACTTTAATTTATATACTCCTGATTTCTCGAATTTGGATGTCTTGTCATTATTAGTTTTAACTAACTTTCCCAACGTATTACTTGTTCTATATGTAATTTTAATATCTCTTTTCCTCAAAAAATAAAGCCACTTTTTTCGTTGATTGTCCAAAATACGTTAAAGCTCTATAATATTGATTATTTACCTTATCAATAGGAAAAATGTCTCGAATCGCTTTAGCGTAGACTTTCATGGCAAGTATTTTCTTAATTAATTCGTCATCAAACTCATTGTTAACCGCACTTTTCTTGACGATATCAAGTTCTTTATTGAAATTATCTATTGAAAGATGAACATTGACTAATCTGTGAATCATGCTATTATAAGCTGCTACTTTGTGTTGATAAGGATGGGTAGAATCGTAATGTAGAGTAATGTTCGTATAGGACGGTTTGTGATAAATTTAAAAATTATGTTTGTTGTTCCTTCTACTAATTGTTAAGTCCAAGAAATTGATTGAGTTGTCTGTTTCTATCCCAATAGTGAATTTAATGTTTTCATGAATTTTGTTAATATCCCTATGGAAAATATCCAATTGCCTCTTAGTACCTGTAAAACATACCAACACGTCTTTCACATATCTAAGCCAATACAAGAAATTCTTAATCGATTCCAACCAGTTGGAACAGAATCGCACAGTCGCTTACGCATAGCGACTGTACTACATAGTGACTGTGCTACAAAATTAACATAATTCTGTATAAGATTTTTTTTATGAATGTCTGTTTTATGAATGCTTCAAATGTTTGAATAAAACTAAAATTGATTTTGATTTGAAAACTGATTTAAAGCACCACCCATGCCATAGTTGTATTGTATTAGCACCCAGATCATGTCATGGCAGAATTTACAGATCTGTAATAAAATTAGTGCGAAAAAAACTCACCTATAACAGTGATTGTCTTTCAAACCAATACACTAACTGATTTGTGTTCAATTATTGATTCCAATCTCCCAGTAATTGTTTTTAACTTTTTTTTTCATTATCACCGTTTCATGGTTCTGTTTTGGAAGATGAGTTATATTAGTATATACCAGGAAACATTCAGTATTATTGTAACCGAAGAGAATATTTTTAATGCAACGATTTTATGAAAATATATAACTCCAATGATTTTATCGAAGTGTAACTATCAATACACATAAAACCTTCAAAAGCGATATACAATAGCTCATTTCAGATAGTTTATATTCTTAGTTCAAATTACCTACTCGAACAGAGATGCAGTTTACATAATCCCAGTAAAATCTATTGTGTCCGGAGTCACGAATGAGCATTTTTCAAATTATCTCAAATGCCACGAGCAAAAAATCATTACTCTTGAATTCATTCATTATTTATAATATATCAATTACGCAAACGGTTTTGATGTATAGATAGCGTATGGAATGAGCAATAATGAAATATTGACTCACTTTTTCGACATTGATCGAATACCTGCATGCACAAATTTACTTCAGGGGGTATTCTCAAGGATATCGCAGATAAATGAACAAGGTTCGTTTCGCTGAGGTTGGCCCGAGTTTTTCAAAAACGCATAGATAGGTGGGCGTGATTAATTTTTAGTCAATAGGTCACATAGCTTATTATTATTGTTGCGAAATCGTAGTACGTTCTGCCGAGGTCGGCTTATTTGTTGCTGAATCATTCACTCTTATTATTTTATCCCTCCTACTGAAAGGGGATGTAACTTTATCGCTGGACTGAATTCCATCAGCACACAATGAAATATAGGTATATCATATATGAACCCTACTAAAAGAAATGATGTTTTTCTCTTCTCTCATCGCTTTCATACGTTCAAAACGAAACATTTCTCACATAGTGAGAAATATCCTCCATTACAATGACAAATAAATTATCACTGTAATCACGATAACACAAGTCAGTGATGAATTGTTACATGCCAGGTTGATATGACACGTTCTCCATGTTGACAATGCTACGCCAATGATTCGCGTGTAATATCCAAGTAGCCCATTGTCGGCGTTTCCATAACAACAACACCGAAGCACTGCATAATGATGTCAAGTTACCCAACGAATACCAAGATTTAGAGTTGGAAAATACACCTCCAAAAATTGTTTGCTACCAAGCACATCGAGAGAAAAATATGAAATCACTTACAGAAACTTTATAGACTGGAAAATGAAAGCCAAGGTAAATCCTTGTTCCGAAAATACGTTGGTAGTTTATTCTGAAGAGTTGTCAAGGAGAATGGCATCATCAACATTATGGTCTCAGTACTCGACCCTGAGGAGTACCTCAGTTATTAAACACTGTGTTGATATATCAAAATACGTAAAACTACGTGCATTTTAAAAAGGCAAATCTGAAAAATATGTTCCAAAAGAGTCAAAAACATTAACTTCTGAAGAAATCTAAAGATTTTCAAAAGATGCACCTGATGAAATGTATTTGCTGATAAAGGTACGAATTGAAAATTTATAAATTGTTATCGAAAAATGAATGTTTGGTTTTGATTTCAGGCTGCTTTAACTATTGGCCTTAGAGGGGCATGCCGTTGTGATGAACTTCGAAAATTAAAAATTGATGACGTGGAAGATTTCAAATTGGCCCTTTTAATAAAATTATCCGACACTTGAACCAAGGCTCCTAGAAATGTCACAGTCACAGGAGAATTCTACCAAATTTACAAAAAATATGTGAAGCTTCGACCATGCACAAATGAAACACGTTTTTTTTAAATTACAAAAATATCAAATGTATGAAACAACCTGTGGCAATGAATAAATTTGGTACCATGGCGAAAGAAATAGCGAAATTTTTGCAATTATCGAACCTTGAATTATATACTGGCCACTGCTTCTGAAGATCATCTGCGACTATTTTACTTAATGCAGGGGCAGATCTTCAAATCCAGCAATGTTGCTGAATCTCATATCGATAACTCCATAGCTAACAAAATGAAAATTTCAAAAAGTATAGTAGAATCCATTCAGCCTCCAACGCCATTAGACCGCAGCTAATATTTCAATTACCGAAAACATGTTAAAACAAAACGATCTACCAGGAATTACTTTACAAAATCGTGCAAATATAACTGTTAATTACTGTTTTGAATAAAATATAAAAATGAGTTAATGACATACAAGTATTATTATATATGCATTTTAATTTTTAATACGAGTTTCTCACTTGTACTTGTACAATATACTAGTTCAATATGATACGTCAGGTTACCGGTTTCCTTTGCAGTGAAATTCAGAAAGACAAGCGCTATATCAGGGTGTTCTCAAAAGTACCCAACCTAACCTAGAGATGGCGGTGGTTTGTTTCGCAGCCATCAATAGCTAAATTTTTCGGTGAATTTGTGAAAATAGAAAAAATTGTTCATCGTCAGTTGGTACAATACATATATTTGAAAGGCCTTAGACCAGCCAATAAAAAAGCTGAACTGGATTGTACTCTGGATCAGTCTGCTCCTTCGTTTACAACAGTAAAATATTGGGTCGTAGAGTTTAAATGAGGCCGAACGAGTTGATAAGACGCAGTGGTAAACCAAATAAGATAACGACTACAGAAATGGCAGAGAACATCCGACGAACATTTAGTACAAAATGTTCGTCGACTGAAAGTGCGAGAGCTAGCAGACTTGATAAACATTTCGAAAAGTGCTGTACATTGTATATTATCTGAAAATTATGACAAGAGGTAGCTGTGTGCAAGATGGGTGCAGCGTGAAGTATCGTGAAGGGTTTCAATTGAGTGTTCAGCGAAATTTCACAGCAACAAAGCTGAATTCTTGCATCGTTTCATAACCAAAGGTGAAACGTGACATCCCTAGATAAAAAAACAATCAAAACAGTGGAATCAAAAAGAAAAACCAGCTCCAAAGAAGGCGAAAACCTTTTCATCTGCCGATGAAGTCATGGCATCAGTTTTTGTGATGTCCGTGGAATAATTTTCTTTGACAATCTTAAAAAAGGTAAAACTATAAACGGCAGGTATTATGCGAACTTATTGAAATATTTAAGTGAATAAATCAAGCAAAAACCACTAATTTGGCTCAGAAAAGCTAAGAAAAAAGTATTGTTTCATCAAAACAATACACAAGCTCACAAATCCATCATCGCAATGACCAAAATTAACGAAATGAAGTTTGAATGGCTACCTCATGCTTCCCATTCGCCAGATTCAGTCCCCTCGGATCTTTCTTACGAAAGATTCTGGTGTATTTTGGCGTCACATTCATCATAAACGAAATTTTTTGGTCGATGAAATAAAGGTAAGAATGATTGAGTTCCGATCAAAAAAATAAACTTACCTCTACCAAACTTACCAAACCAGTACAGAATACACTCTATGCGGACGAAAAATTATTTTCGATGGAGTTAAGGAGCTAAACTGTGAATGTGAATTCCATAACAATATCCTTGAAGTTTTAATGATATGTATAGGAGTGCAGAGTGAAAAGAGCTCTTTATTATAAATAAATTATATCCTGATCCTTTCTGAATACTTTATTCCAATCGATTTCGATCGCACTACTTCTCATTCCTCCTTCAGAAGTGAGAAATGAATAACAAACTTCGTGAGACAAAGTAGGTGTCCTCATGAAAACGGGTCTGAATTGCACTTTGCAATCAAAGCTGGTCATTTCCATAACATGAATAAATAATCCTCATCACATTTAAAGTATGTAATTCTTTTTAATTCCTAGAAGTTTTACAAAAAAGTGGTCATTGTTTATGCTTATAACCACCATTTATATGCATACAACTTGATGCTGATGAAATTTCGTTTTGAATCGAAAGTGACACGTTCAGAATATGATAATTCGCGTGTGACTCCAACTATTTTGGCAGAAAAGTTATAAGCCATTATTCTCATAATCGATAAAAACGCAGTAACTCAGAATTCGATATAATACTTATCATAAAAATCATACATAGTGATTGAAAAGATAAATGTTTCACTTCAAGGAAATGTAAGTGGTAGAAAATGCAGAAACTATTAGTAATCCAGTTCTTCCACAATGAATAACCATCGGCAGTTTTCAAGGAAATGAAGCCTGTAACTGGTCTGTCATTGTTCAGTTTTCCAAGAACTAACTGAAGCGGATCCAGTCCACGATACTTAGAATTCGAACAGCATAAGACCGAATTATAGGACACACCGTATACATCAACTGGACGAACTAAAATCATCCCTTCGCTGAAATGACTATCCCGAATCCCAAATCCAAAGATCCATCCAACTTCAGCACACCCATATTCAACATCCCAAACAGCTCGATAAACAGACGAACCACCCAGTTCATGAAGTTACTGACAAACTGAGCCGAATCCAAAAGAAGCGCGATATAAGAACAGTATTCCCAGTCTGCTCCACTAACATCGACCAGACCAACAGACGAGTCTCCAAGGGAGCCTATGAACATGTAACGGTTTAACCTCAGGGTTTTTTGAAAGGGGTTGCTGCTGATCCAATGAGACACAGAATAGGGTGCAAAACAGTCTATTTTCAGTTCGAAAGGGAGACAGAATGCTCATTTGGTTGTTGACTCAATACTGAAATAATTACAAATGTTTCAATAAAATTGTTAAAAGTAGTTATTAAAAACTTCACGTACGTGTTACATCATTTACAGTAATAAAAATCGTTACCCACCCAAAATAATTACAGGCACGGTACTCGACGGTGAATCTTGTTCTTAAGGACCACAGTAAGGTAATTCAGAACGAAGTTCACTTCAAAAAGCAAGCAAGAAAAATCTTTGAACAATCGAGCAATGGCACATCAAAAACGTTTTCATTCAGGTCTCTAGAGACGAAAATGAATCTCGACAGTCGTTCATTAAAAACTTGTCACAGGAAATATTTTGCAAATGCAAAAAATCTGTCAAAATGAAATATCGGTTGCTTATCCCGGAGGGCATGAGAGCCGTTACTACTTATGATTAAGGGCGGTAGAAAACTAAACAACAGGAATCGGCCTCCACTGCGGCAGATAAGTTACCGAGAAAATTCAACCAGATGGCGAAACGATACAAATTAAAATGGAAATAAATCAAATAGATGTGTTTTGTCACAAACGAAAGTTTGCTGTTTGTAAATCAGATCCAGTCTCATCCCTCTTGAAACATCGTGAAACAGGCCACACAATAAGCTTCGAGAACACCAAAAACCACGCTGTACATCTCACAACAACATTGCACACCTTGCTTCTTCCAGTCACACCCCTGTTTCCATTGACAACCCAACCTTTGCCCCCACTCCACTCGTTCAAAGACATCAATATCCAACCAGAACCTGTGTCCCATGGTCAATACCCAACCAGAGCCAGTGGATCCATGGTCGACGCTTGGGAGTAGGTAGATTGAGACCCTTGCGGAGACCGGTGACGAGACCCCGATGTCGAGTCACAGAAACTTTATAGCGTGTCATCACCTAAGGAGTAGGCAGATTGAGACCTCAGTGTAGTCATAGCTTTTTGAAAATGGCAACAAAGCCGAAAGCGAAACATCGAACAACAGAAAACTTTAGACGCGGTTCACTATTGAATATCATCATTCTCGTTGTACCTTGTACCTAAAATCTGTAATAGGATATCAATTGAACAGTTGAACTGGTATTTATGTAAATATGCGAGTTTATAACAGGATTTATTAATGTAGGTGCAACATGTAAAATCACACCATGAGTATCATTAGGAATTTCTGCAAGTAAACTGTATCGTTGAGTCGTTATATATTAATTCAATATTATTCTCACCTGCGCTTGAGCCATCACAATAGAATATGTGCCAAATGACATTATTTTCTTGATAATAGTATAAAACGATAAGATACGACCATGATATTTTGTATAAATTCACTATGAAGTTATCGAACAACGCTATTATATGAATTCCAATAACTGGAAAGTTTATAATTAAAATAAACAGGTTAGGCTGAGCAGTTTCTCTGACTAGTTTATGATCTTTTGTTTAGAAATTCTTCAGACCAGTTCATCGGGACCCACATTTTTTGAGAATGAAAGCAATGCAAATTATAAGTTTCAGTTTGAAAATTGGGAATTATATAAAAGGCTAGCGAGCCACATTGCTCACATATCCAATAACTGTCAGTAGGTATTTTAAGTGGTCACTGTCGAGGTTTAATTATACCGATACGGTTATTACATAATTTCTTTATTTACGATGGCAACTTCGACTATTTTTTTAAGAACAAAACACAAGCACTGCCGGAACATTCTTGGTGCTTGTGCGAAAGTAGCGATTAATGTTGCATTTGAATCGCTGGAGGTTGAATTCATTTGGAAAAACTTTTTCAGTACGTTTATTTCACATTAACACAGTTCTCCAAATGGAAGAGTTTTTGAAAAGTGCAGTTCGAGGTGTACTGAATTGAACCCCGAAACGATGAGCAGCCACAGTTCATCGCGTATTTCTCATATGTACCGCGATTGGTGGAATCAAATGTGCCAAATCACTTCAACACTTTCTGTGTTCTCTAGAAGAGAGACAAATCTTCAACCTTTATTCAATGTTAGAGACTATCAAACATCTCTTCAGCAAATCGGTCATGATTATAATACTCGCACTAAAACAAAAGGTAGTGTATAGCTAAACGCTACAAAAAAGTCAATTGTGCACCACTCTTACAAATACCACAGTGCAAAAGTTTTTGATTACTTACCTGACCTGTACAGAACATACATTCATGAAATAAATAATATTAACCTGATGAAAACCATCTTCAAAAAGTATGTATATAATACTAATAGAGACATTGTTATTACAGCTAAAGTACGCATTGAAGTGCGAACCATATGGGAAACTTTTTTTCGAAAAGTTTCAATGAAGATTAACTTCGGCACTTGTTTGTGCTTTAAATTTAACTTGAAATTATGCTGCCAACTGCAGCCCACTGACGTTCAGTCAGTGGGCCGCAACTTTTCTTTGAAAAAAATTGAAAAAATGCATTTCTAGATCAAATTCAACAAAAAGTTACTTGAAAGAGTTGTGTCTACGCCAATTTTATATACATATGCCAAATTTTATGAAACTAGGATAAAGTTTATGTTTTGCTTATTTTTGACAGATATCCCCTTCATTTTAAAAAACAAGTTCGGTTAATTGTCATCAATTCATATGGTGCGCACTTTAATGGTGACACTGTATATGTATTCTGCACATCTTCGGTTTTAGTTGGTTTCTCCATGTTTATTTGTATTGCTTTGTTTATATGTTACTATCTTGTGCTGTTGTATATTTATAAATAAACATTATTATTATTATTATTATCAAGGTTCCAAGTGATGTTCCCGCCTCCAATCAGGCCGATGGCTCTTTTCTCAAACAGCAGCAGCTTCAAGGTATGCTTAGAAGAGGAGTTCCATACATGAGACCAATACTCCAAAAAAGTCTAATCTATACTTTATAAAACGTCAAAAGTTGCTGTGGTGTGTACGGTTTCTTGTTTCGAAACAGTATTTCAATCTTTTGGGAAGCATCTTTCATAACTCTAGTGACATAACTGTGCCAAGATATATTGGTGTTCATTTTAAGCCCTACCCAAATCATCGAAGCAGAAAGCGAAATTATTTCAAGTAATGTGAAGTAAAAATAGCATTTCAAAAAAATTTATGAAATATACATGATATGGGGAAAAATTTTCCAAATTTGTCTTTGAAAATCAAGCGAATTTTGTTTCTCGCTACGTCAAGTAGTGAAACATTCTTGAATTAGTTTTTCAACGTCCAAGTTTAAACCGAAATATCGGCTCTCATAAACTCTACCTCCATTTCGAATTTCTTACTCCACTAACAGCAGAATTGCACTATCATACTGTATGATCAATATGAATTCAAGTCATGAATATCAATTTAGAGTTTTATAAACGGATGCGACAAAAGTCTGACTTGGTGTAATAAAAATGATAATACTGAGGTCAGTTTCAACGACAATAAAATCACACGCATATATGAATGCTGATCATATATATAGTCACTAGACTGTTTAGAAACTATGTGGGAGATACATGTTTGAACTACAAAAGTTATAGAAAGAACTTTGTTCAAATTGGAAATAAATCTAATTTCTCGTCGACTAACAGAAACTCAATTGCATTTTTCTCCCGATACTTTTCATTCATATGCACGTTTTATAATTCCTAACCTAGACCACCGACTCATTTAAAACATTCATATCATCTAAATCATTCGAATATATCAAATCAATATATTAGTCAACTCTTACAACTTGTAGAACGGAATAATAACAAACTCATTCTTTAACTACATCTTCACACTTAAGCGTACACCCTACCATAGATTTTGATTAACGATAAATCAGTACTCGATCAGCTTTTATTCCAATTTTTCCATTTCTTAATTGCTCCATGAACGTTGATGACAGTATTCCTGATAACTATTGATTATTGTAAATACCAGGTAATTCTATCGAGGAGGAAATCTTCAAACAAGTGTATACATCTGACTCGATGAGAAATCCATTTTGTTTTTCTTTGCGAAAGTAGCGTAACAGGAAGAGAATAACACAAAAGCAATTTATTTGGACTTTTTCTCGTGAAAATTGGTGTGAAGGTTTTCATTGCAACCTACTTATTATTATAATAGCGATGAAATTGATAAAGTGATTGGTATTTGGAGAACGGCTTTCTTTGCACATTGTTTAATAGCTATTTGTTCAAGGATCAACTTGCAAAAAGTTATTAGATGCACAGAAGTCGATAAGGCTTGCTAGTTTATTTCTAAGTTGAATGTTAAGAAGTTTGAGTTACTGTTTTTGGTGTTCATTTACGTGAGTAATTCGTCTATGAACTGTTACATGAAGTGAATAATACTAAACTTACTCTACTCCTTTGAAGTAGTGGAATAGGCCCGAGAGAAGCTGTAACAACTCAACGTAAAGACCCACAAAATTATGCACCTTCATAGGAGTTTGCATATCAAATCGTTCGTTCCATGTTGTCCTTTCCCGGCAACATGGAGGCGGTGGACTGGCTGGAGCCTATAGAGTCGTCAGGAGTTCAGATCCCCTTCTCTGTATGGTCTGCGAACATGAGAGAGCAGGAACTGGAGCATATCTCTTTTCAGTTTTCGAGACAGAATGACGTGATCACAACTCTGTCACCGAGTTGGAACCCGTCCAACAGAAGGTCCATTTGAAATTCGTAGGGATCATTTCACTCCTGTGGCAACAAAAAGATTAGCCAATGCATGGGTCTTCTTCAATAACATCATACTTTCAGAGTAGTGGAGTGAAGACTAAAAAAATGCACTTCTATAGGAAAATCTCATCAACAGCAAAGTGGTGAATTTTTGAGCCGGAAGGATTTACATAACAGAGCGAATGTTTGGTCCACGTCTATGAAAAAGTAGAGATCAGAGCATAGTTTTTTAGGATAGCCACCCGAATAATCTGTAAACTAGACTTTGTTTTTGACACTGAAAAAAGTGTTTCGTATCCTCCAACATAATTGTAACCCTTTCAGCTTTCCTTAACTTGAGTAGGGCAAAGTTGAATGAAAAGGGGTTTCAATGGCCAATTCAGATTTTGTAGAAAGTTTTTTATATGTAGACCTCTTTTGAATGAAAGTATCAATTCAGTCTTATCAGGATGGGCTTATACATCAACAGCAAGAGTGAAGATTTTGAACACTGATGGTCAATCATCAACTTTTCATTAAATAAAGCAGTCTTAATTTTTTTTATATTACCATGGAGTTCAACTCTAAACGTTTTCACTTCCACAAGGAGAATATTTTCACTCAGCACTTCCATTATAGAGAAAAGGGTCCTCCTCATAAAAAATTTTCAATATTTTGTCATAATGAAGTTTCAACTGAATTCTTCAATTAGATATAAGGAAACAACCAGACGGATTTTTCTATTTATTGTCAATGACTGAAGTTTTGTTTGAATAAGTGAAACAAGACATATAATTACGAATATAGAGTAACAAGAACTGTATGAATAGAATAAAAAAACGGGAAGTTATTACTCAAATTGCATGTATAATAATATGATGATGTTGAAAAAGGTTATTTATCAATAAAATTTTCAATTGATTATTTTGTGTATGTACATATATCATAGCTAATATGAGACAATTGACACTAGTAATGTACATTCACAAAATTGGTATCACAATTTTTGAGTCACGTTTCCCATAATAAAATAATATTACATGCTTGCTGATTGAATTTTGATTATACTGTCAACAGTATATGCTTATCGCAGACAAAACACTGAGCTTCTGTTCGACGAGAGAGGAAGAGCCTGCCTTCACTGTATGTGTGCGAGAAATGGAAGCCAGTTCATCCTCCCATGAGAAGTTATCACTTCAAAAAAGAATAAAACAAACGACAAATCATAAATGTGGCCTCTTGATGGCAATTAACTCATCGACGGAGAATTGTTCTCGCTCAGCCGTTACTAATAATTTTCTCTATTTGCAATGCTCGTGTAGATGCAAAACAAATGTCTATTTTTTGTAAAAGATCTTTCAAGGGTTTTTGATACTTAATTGTGGGAATTAATGGCTTCAAACAATTGAAAGGAAGTCTATCTGTAAGTCTGTGCAATTGAGAACTGAGTAATTTATGGTAGGTACTACATACCGTCAAGTTTCAATGAAGGTTTGAGCTTTCTTCGAATATTTCAAAAAGTCCCACTTCCAACTCGAATTTCAACAAGCCTGGTAGTATAATATATATAGTGCTTTTTAGATAAAAGTATCCACCTTCAGTAACTTTTATAATACTGGTATTTAGGAAAAATACAAAAATACGTCAATTTATGTTGGAAGGAGCAAGCATTATGGCTCATTTAAACTTACTGGAAAAGCCACCCCCTCACCTCTAGCATCATCCCTTTTTTTTAAATTACTTCTCATATTTTTCATGTAAAATTTGGATACTCCTCTTTGAGCTGATTTCAAAAATGT
>WOGN01000090.1:0-28834 GCA_015342105.1 Leptinotarsa texana | reverse complement strand
GTTTTTATAAATGGTATAAAAACACGTTTTCTTCCGGATATCGATTATCGGACGTACTACAATTCGCAAAACAGCAATGCTTTGTTGGCATTATACTAACACAATAATTTTTTATATCAGATTTATATTTTTAAATAAATTAATATTATATAAATAACACTGTTTTACATGTGAATAGTTTATGTTTGTCCCTACTACTAGTGCTGCCTCTCGTGACACGTTCGCTGTACTAATCTCAGGAAAGAGGCTCATTTAATACTGATGTCTCATATAGGGTCATCTAGGTTAATTAGGTTGATTTATATTTCGAACACGGAAGTCACGCAGGTAGCTACGTGGTTGTTAGATGTTAGATAGGTCTTCAAAGTGACACCACAAATGTGAGGTATGGTGCGGTTGGCTCCTGTTGGTGACAACTTGCGCATGTGATGTTTTTCATTTTTGGTAACCAGGTGTTACCCATTTTTGCATTAGTCTGCACCGCGCTGATGAGGCCAATAGCCAGAAACACGTGTCCGCCGTTTGCCTTTTTTTTTTGGGTGTCATGTCTGTAAAATTTTCTCTATTCAAAGCATTATTTTAAGAGTTATATGAAAAATTGCATCCAAGTATATCCTTTTTAATTTCTCGACCCTCAACCAAATAATACTAAAACATAGATCTGATGATGGAGTACAAAAATGTAAGGTGAAGAAGAAAACGAAGAAGAAAACCAATAAGTAGAATAGAAAACTAATATCTTTAACTTATAAATTTTATGAAATATTTTATAAACTAATAGAAAATTATAATACTTTATTATTTAAATCAATTTTGGGTTGGTTAGGTTAGGCTAATTAGGTGCTCAACTGACTTTTCCACAGTTATTCTCATTTAAGCGGTGGAATATTTCGAATTGTGAAAAATCCATCTGAAGTACAGAAGTGTGAGGAGATTTCTGTTCTACAATAGCATATGAAAGTAAAATATACACAAATTTAATCGTGACTGACACTTTTTCAGTTATTTTCCCGTGAGATGATGTGGTGAAATATTTCCAATTGTGTGGAATTCATTCAAAGACGGAATATCTGGGTGCAGAAGTGATTCACGAAAATATGGAAGAATAGTATATCAGGAGTACAGAAATGTGAGGAGGTTACTGTTCTTTACTTGCTCATGAATGTGTCAGATATACACAAATTTGGATGTGATTGACTTTTTTCTGTAATTTTTACGTGAGCCGTCATAGAAAGTGTCACCAATAAAATAAACTTTATTTGTGAAAAGACTTATAAATGTTAAAGAGAAACCTCTCATTCACGCCAGTTGGAGGCCGGATGTTCACGTAGGAGTTTTACAGTAGAGTACAGTAGAAAAAATTTTTGATAATTCGACCAAAATTAAGAAGAACAGACTTGACATTTATGTAGTTTATTTCTAACACAGATTTAAATATGTTCGAAGGAAATTATTTGCAATAATCCATGATAAAATAACGACTTCAGAAACTGTAAAAAATTACGTCTATTTTGGAATGTTTTTTAAAGTTCAGCCAATTATGCAGTATCCCATTAAATACTTTGACCATATCTTCGTGATTGGATTTTCTCATAACATACGAGCTTTGACTGTTTTTGCAGTGTAGCCTTTTGCTAATAATGATGACCAATATATTTCAAAGTAGTGAGAAAGACTCAAAATGATTAAGGTTTCGCACAGAAAAGACTATTTCAGATGTGATTTAAGATCTGTTTATATGTAATAACTGTCTTCAAATCTCCTTATGAAGACCAACATTATTATATTGAATTCTAATTTTGACCCCTCCATTTAGATTTATATTCATGTTGGGATCGTGATTGTTACCAAATAAAACCAGTTAACTTTTATTTTCGCTAAGTATTTATTTACATGATTCCAACACCAAAGTCATTCTAAGATCTTTCATGATTCTTATACAAGAAAAAAGTTTTCAGAAGATGAAAACGAGAAATATATTTGAATCTCATTTGCATATTGATTAGACTGACATTTTTTCAACAAGGAAGCGAAATCAGAAATATTAAACTGGGAAACTCCTCCAGATATTATTTCAAAGCTAGACATTTTAGTTCCAACAACTACTCTTTGTCCATTTTCAACAGTGACTTTTGCAATGTATGTCAACTTTTTTTATTAAAATTTCATGCTCCCAAGTATCAAACGCCCTACCGAAATGAAGTGTTCTTATTGTCGATTAATGTGAAGATATCACCAGTTACTTTCGATTGGAATAGGTAAAATATTAACATATTTCCAGGCTATTAGATACGAACCTGTTTTGAAATAATTAATAATTATATGAACTGAAAACAGGGAAAGTAAAGGTTAGTATTTTCAAATTAATTTCATCCAACTTTACAGCAGTTTGAGGAGATCAAATCGTTGAAGTGTAGTTTTTGAAATTTATAGCAGGAGTTTCAATTTTGAGAAGTGCACAATCTACATTCTCAAATGTAATCTCCTTTAATAAGATGTTTTGCTGCGTCAAACCTGGAAATATACCATTGGATTCATCTAATACATTTTTTGTCATTAATAGCTTGTAGGAAAAACAAACACCATAAGAAATGAAGAATTGCTTGTAGGTTAGGGACGGGATTCAAATAGCTGTTATGCAGATTGTTCCTCATTGAGTTGTAGTTGTCACGATTTTTATTTATGGTTGATTTTAGAGATTTCTGAAATAGCTTTGAGTCAAATTTGACTTTGTGTGTTTCAGAAATGCTTTTTCACTTCAATGTACTTGAGTCATATTTGACTTTGTGTGTTTCAGAAACGCTTTTGCCCTTGTGTGAATTTTTCTTTTGTGTAAATTTGTCTTTTGTGTGAATTCTAGAATGCTTTGACATGGAACCACTGTTTGCAAACATTTTTGAGCAAATTTTGCATTTATAAGGTTTTTCACCTGTATGAATTCTGCCATGCCTCACTAAGTCCCTACGGCTGGAAAAACATTTTGAGCAGATTTCACATTTGTGTGGTTTATCTTTTGCGTGAACTCCAGAGTGATTCATCAAATCATCATTGCTGGAAAACGATTCTGAACAGTCTTTGCATTTATATAGTTTTTCCTTTTTATGAGTTTTTGAATGCCTAACCAAAGCAGAACTCTTTGAAAAAGATTTGGAACATATTCCACATTTATGCTGTGTTTGCCTTGTGTGAATTTTGGAATGCCTCACCAAAACAGATCCATAACGAAAAGATTTTGAACAGACGGTGCATTGATAGGGTTTTTCGCCTGTATGGATTCTGAAGTGTGTTGCATAGTTACTTCTACCTGAAAAAGATTTTGAACAGACCTCACATTTATATGGTTTTTCTCCCGTATGAATTCTCGAATGTACAACCAATGTAGGCTTTTCAGTAAAAGATTTGAAACAAACTTTGCATTCATACGGTTTTTCTCCTGTATGAATTCTGGAATGTTTCACCAAGTTAGCATTGTTGTAAAAAGTCTTTGAGCACACTTCGCATTTATGTGGATTTTCTCCTGTGTGAATTCTGGTATGCTTTCCCAAGTTACCACTATTGGTAAATGATTTGGAGCAAAACTTACACTCATATGGTTTTTCCCCAGTATGAATTCTGGAATGCTTTTTCAAGTCACTACGGGTGGAAAAGGATCTTAAGCACACTTCACATGTGTGTGGTTTTTCATTTGTATGAGTTCTGAAATGAGTTACCAATTCATCTTTGCGGAAAAACGATTTTGAACAGATTTCACATTCAAAAGATTTTTTCCCTGTATGAATTCTGGAGTGCTTTGATAAGGCAGAACTATCATAAAAATATTTTGAACAGACTTCACATTTATGGGATTTTTTTACCGTTTGAACACTAGATTGAAGTAAACTGGTAGAACTCGGTGTTGAACTGAATGAAGTTTCCCTCTTATGCAATTTCTTGTGTCTCTTAAAAAAACCAAAATAAGTGAAAGTTTTAGAGCAATAATTACAACAAAATAGTTTTTCTCCTGTATGAACTTTTCCTTGCGATTGAAAACCTGAAAAAAATGAGGTGTTAATCTCAATTGTTTATCTGTCATTGATGAAAATGATATTTCAGACTTCCAAGTTCCAACCTTATACATACATGCTATTATAAAATTCTAAATATTCTACTATTGGGCATATTATTTATATATACATATCAATCGCTCAATTCATCTGGTAAATGATTATAAATTTTAATTTCTGCATATCAGAGTTCATTGCAAATGTGATTATATTTATAGAAGCAAAGGCTGAGTCAGTCAGTCGCTGCCGAGACTTCCAATATAAAACTTTCATTCCTGCAGTCAATGCACCTACCGCTGATGATGTCTGCTGCAGTACGAAACGTTTGACTATGGCCTACCAGCCTGGATTTTGCTCTTTTTAATCATGACTACGGTAATGAAAGTCTATGGTCTTATACTCTTCTTCTGGTTCTTAATCCTATTCAAAATATGTTTGATTCACTTATTAATTTGACTAATAACTAAATTCAGTTTGACCACAAATTAATACATTTCTTTTTAATGTATTTACATAACTGTAAATGATTAAACTTCTAATGTGGACCATAATAATACACTACTTTTCAGTAGTAGTTTGTATACATTGGCAGAGGACATTTTTGAAATGGTAAATTTTCATCTTGTCATACCAAATCGACTAACACGAGAATTTTTTGAAATATTGACAGCACTGTTGAAAATTTTGAAAAGTTGTTCCACAGTGGAATATAACTTTTTTTATTGTCTTGCCCAATGCAAATTATATCAATAGTACCGCAGAAATCACTACAATTCATGTAATACTTTACAATATTACAATTAACATTTGATGATGTTATCAACCTTGAATGCTTTACTGGATTTGTATTTTTTCTAATGACTACAATCTTGTATGATGAGAAAAAACTTTGGATAAAACTAACTGATACTGAATGAATTCGAATAAGTACATTTGCAACTGATACTATATTTGAAACTTTTTTTAATCCGAATTGGGGTTCACTATTTGAATGATTTTCGAACCATCAAATTTAGTCACACAGTTGAGACTTTTCATCTGTGGCATGTGTGCCATTTATATGATCAATGAAACGAACAAATCCTTATGATTATTATTTAAAATCATGGTCTAAATCCTATATTCCTATTCAAGCAACTTGACCTGATTATTGTAAACTTACCATTCTTCGGTTCTACATAGAAGCCTTGATCAACATTTTCAATACAGTTTTCATTTTGAGTAAAAATATAAGAACTCAAAGGGTCCTCGAAATCAGCTGAATTCTCAATTCTGGTACTTTGACACTTTTCACTATGCTCAATTTTGAATTGACCAGTTTCAAATTGAGATATATCAGAAGTTATTGAAAAAAGCTCTGGTATATCAACGTAATTTTCCTCTTTTACAGTTATTTTTGGCTCTCCATCATCGGTAATAAAATTATACTGCTCCTGTACTGGAGTGGTCTCAATATTCTCCTCTTTAATGTGTTTGTCTTCCTCGAATCCTGAAAATGTTCAGAAAGGTACTCTCTACGTTTCGTCTGAAGACGGTATCATGACTCTAATCAAGAAATACTGTCCTCATCTTACCATTTTTGATAGCAATCTCTTCAGACATTTCTGGTTACAAACTATTCTTATTTAGTTTTTCAATTACTTCTATTTTAATGTCAGTGTCTAGTGTGTTTTGACCAGAGAACTATTTTTCTCCGTTGTCTTCAATTTTTCAATACTTGGAAAATTAAAAAGATTGTATAATATGTCGAGTTAATTTTCAATTATCTTTAAAGGAAAATGTCAACAATCAGCTGCTCACAACAGTGTCGCCAATGTCGAATTGCCAAATAACAGTTATAATTTACCACTGTTGGGGAGTTTATCATGTAGATGCGACATCTACCGTTCATGTTGAAACCAAGCCAAATGGTAAAACAAACACAAAGTCGTGTCATTATTTGACAGTATAGACAATAAATTCGACGGCAAGTGTAGCTAACATTATAACATGAAATGTGTCATCTTTCAAGTGAAATACGGTCCAATCTTAAGAATATCATTTGACGAAGGCTACAACGGCACTTTACAAAAATGATGTAATTCACTTTTATTTATGAAAATATTACAAATGGCTCATTGGAGTGGATCTATTTCTAAATTTAGTAGGAGAGTTAAAAAAAACGATTTTTATAAAAATTCCTTTGCTCTCCTGTGGTGCATCAACCCCATTTTATTATATTAATCACTTTCCGATCCGGCTTGGAATTCTGGCATCCACCTGGATATTCAATTCCTTTTTTTGCAGCCAAAAGAGCCCTCAATGTTGTTGTGCTCGATAGATGTCTTTCATCAGTTTATATATTGAAAACATTGCTGAAAATTCTCCCAACACTAGCGTTGGAAAAAGGTTAAATAAGAAAAAAAATGACAATTTTTTAAAATACAAGATCTTTTAAATTGGCAATTTTTTCCAGTCTTTCTGCCTCCACTAATTGTGAGGGTTTGTACGAGGTCTGTTAAAAAAATGAAGTGAATCTTACAGTGATTTTTTTATGTTGATACACTCGTTTCGAATATATGTGCAAAGTTTCAACTATATAGCACGTTCAATTAATTGGTAACAGGCATAAAAGTTATCTATCACTTCTTCGTGATAGATATTTTAATATAATACATACAAAAATATAAATTTATTTTTTGTATTTAATATAAATACAAAAAATACTTAATTCCTTTTTTTATTTTATGACAAAATACTGATTGAAGCAAACCTTAGTTATGTTTCCCCTGGTATGAATTTTGGAATGTCCTATGTAGGATGAAAGAAATGAAAAAGATTTTGAGCATACATTGCATTTATATGGCTATTCGCCATTCTTGAATTCAAAACTAAAGTGCCACTGATTGAAAAGAAATTCAAACATACTTTGCATTGATAGGGTTTTTCTCCTGAATGTACTCTGGAGTTTCTTAGCAAGCTAGAACTATTGCCAAAAGATTTATAGCAACCTTGCAACAGGTCAAATGAAAATAAACATTACTATTATCATCATTTATTTTTTCCCTGTGAATACTTCCAGCTTACTGGAAGAAGACTGAACATATTTTACATAAATGAGGTTTTTCGCCTGATGAATCTGAAATGTACAACTAGAATAGGATTATAGTAGAATTGACTAGTGGAGAAAAATTTAGAAAATATTTCATATTCAAACTGTTTGTATTCCTTGTGAATTTTCAAATGACAAATGACATTTATAAGGTGTTTTCCCTGTGTGAATTCTAAGATGCTTCTTCAAGTCGGAACAATTGGAAAAACCTTTGAAACAGATTTCACAGTTATGCGGTTTTTCTCCTGTGTGAATTCTCGAATGAACTACCGAATTATATTTACTGCGAAAAGATTTAGAACAGTATTTACATTTAAATGGTTTTTCCCCTGTATGAGTTCTAGAATGTGCAACTAAAGTAGATTTTATGGAAAACACTTTTGAACAGATTTCACATTTATGAGGTTTTTCCCCTGTGTGAATTCTCGAATGAACAACCAAACTATAACTACTGCCGAAAGATTTGGAACAGATTTTACATTTATATGGTTTTTCCCCTGTATGAATTCTATAATGCCTCTTCAAGTTAGAACAACCAGAAAACGATTTAGAACAGATTTTGCATTTATATGATTTTTTTCCTGTGTGTAGTTTGAAATGCTTGCGTAAAATAGAATTAGAGGAAAATGATTTCAAACACACTTTACACTTATATGGGTTTTCCTCTGTATGGATTCTAAAATGCATCTTCAACTTAGACTTACTAGAAAAAGATTCAGAACAGATTTCACATTCATAAGGCTTTTCTCCTGTGTGAATTGTGGAATGCCTCTTTAGATTGTAAACATTGAAGAAATATTTTGAACATATTTCACATTTATAAGACTCTTCCCCTGTGTGAATTCTTAAATGATAAACCAAAGCAGACTTTTGGAAAAAACATTCCGCACAGATTTCACATTTATATGACTTTTCTCTTGTGTGAATTCTAGAATGCTTCTTCAAAACAGAATTATAGGGGAAAGATTTTGAACAGATTGTACATTTATATGGTTTTTCCAGAAGGTGACTTCTACAATGCCTAACTAGTTCAAAATCATTTGAAAAAGATTTTGAACAAACTTCACATCTATATTCGTTTTTTTCTAAATCAACTGTAGGATTATTTGACGTTTCTGTCTCATGAAATTTTGCGTGATTTTTCAAGAATCTAAGTTGGGTGAATGATCTGGAGCAGAAATTACACTGAATCAGTTTTTCTTCTGTAGATATGCTGTCATCTTCATCAAAATCTGAAAAAAAAAGTTAATTGTTCACGTATGAATAGAAATAAAATAAAAAATTTAGTTTAATTTCATGTTACTTCTTCAAAGTCTATTAGAGAGACTTCGAAATCGACATTGCTGAGGTCTTTTTATAAAAATACGAATACGACAAATAAAAGTTAATTTCAATGTGAATGATAGACAAACTAGAGTCAGCAATAACATTTTTGAAATACCATTTCTTCGCTCATTTTGTTTTTTTTTCTCTCTCCAATTACTCAAATGCTAAGATATGGGAATGTGTTTCAAAATGATGATCTTTTCAGCTATTTGCCAAATGCTATTAGGACGGAAATAAGTCATATTTGTATATTTACTATATAATTGTTTTGTATTTACTTTGCATTCTCTTTATATTTTTATATTAGTTGTAAGACTTTTGATTTCTTAAACTCCTATTTTTCGATTATAATTGAGGCGACCTATTCATTAAATAAATAAAAAAATCTGTAATTTTCAAAAATGTGTTGTGAAATAGTTTGAGATACCACTTCAACTGAAGAAGCTTCTTTATAGTAAAACACATTTTAAATAATTTTCATAGTGTTCAGAACTATTTATCAGAATTTCAAAGTAATCCAAATGTTAAATACTTATCACAATATTTTACCTACCACTCTCTTGTACAAATTCTTTCATGACCTTTTCTCCGTACTCTTCCTTTACTATTTCTATTTTAATATTAGTGTTGTTGTTTTCGAGAAGCAAATGATCTTTTCTTTCCATACCCGAATGTATAAGTGAAAGGTCTGGAAAATATAGACAACAATGATTCATAGAAGATACACAGTATATAAGTTTAATCTGTGAATACAGCGTGAACTCACTTTTCTGAGATTCCTCGAACAAATCCTGGTCAAGATTATCTATGTCCAACGTTGTACTTTTCTTGAATTCTTCACATTTAACAAACTCTGTGTTGATTTCATTCTCTGTCAATATTTCAGAGCTCAAACTGACTTCATTATCAACTGACTCTTCCTTAATGACCTGATTAACACCTTTTCCATGAAAAATATCATCCTCTTCATCAGTTTCTATGTTCTCTGTTTCAAATCTGGCAAAATCTTCATTTGATGACAAAAATTCATGGCTATAGGAATGTTCATCTTTTATATAATTATATGCAGAATTAATTATTACTTTACGCTCGGGAGCTGAAATGGTTCAATGGTAATAACTAGATAAATACAAGGGAGACAAGGTGGATATTTACCTTGAAGGCAGTACCAATATGTGCATCAATCAATAACACTTACCGAATTTTGCTTGTAGGCACTCTGATTCATCATGAATCAATTCACATTTGAAACAATAATTCCTGGGTTCTTTCTTAACCTCAATATTCATATTGGAGTTTTGCTGTTCCTACTCATTCCGATTCTTCACTAACCAATTTTGTGGTGAACAAATTGTTTATGCAGAAAGAGTGGTGAATATTGAGAATATTCCACTTAAAAATGGCACAACAGAAAATGTTTATTTTTGAGGAAAATCAATTAAGACTTGGGAAGTTCTTCGTCCAGATATATCTGCTACCAGATATATTGAAACTAAGACAGATGGCAAATTATAAAACAAAAATAAATTCCTATAAACATAACCTATGTTGAACATTTAGTTATTATTTACATCAGCTGTCTATCGTTTAGCAGCGCCATCATCGGTAGAAATTATTCTAATAAGCGAAATCTTTCAGAGATATTAAAACTAAAACAGATGGTAAAACAAAAATGAAGTCCTGTCAGCTGTTTTCACATAGTATATTGTTGTAGTTTCTTGTGATTCCTGTTAGTGAAAAAAATATATTTGACCAATAGGTCAGATGAATACATCTGTTTCTCATATCTACAATAACAAAAACATTACTCTCGCAAATTCAGAATTTAACAACACAAAACAAAAAACACGAAAACAATAAACATTACCTATGTTTGTGAGCCACACTCCTCATAACACCCGCAATATTAAACTGCCTATTCCCACGAGCTCATTAGCTAGGGACTCGATTATTTTTAATGGCATCAAATTGTTCAATCACCTGCCAGTTCCTGATGCACTCAAGAACTAATATATTCTCGCTTAGTATATGTATATTTTCTTGTGTTCTATTTCATTTATAGACTTTGTCTATTAGATATATTTTCTTCTGACAAAGTATAATCTATGTTTTACATTCAATTAATTCGAACAGCTATTTATCGTTTGAACAGCGCCATCTTCGGAAGAAATTCTTCTTAATAAACCTTCGACCTAACCTTTAAAAAATTTAGAGCTTGTTTCTTTTATTATGCACTGTCTGAATGTTCGAAAGCATCATAAATAGTGACTTGTCAGTCAGAAAGGGTTCCTGAATGTTTAAATTGATTCCTGCAGTCTCCCCTTGATTCCTGCTACCATTGCCTCAGTTTCTTCTTTTTTTTTCTGATTGGGTAACTGTTAGTCAAGTCATATTCAACCATCAATACCAATTGAAAGGTGTGAAACTGCTCCACTTTGGAACAATTAACTTATTGTGGTATCATCTCCCATAACAGTTTGTATTCAAAAATTCCAGAAACTTAAAATAAAACAACAATAAAAATTATTCGGCGCTCCGGAGCGACCCGGAAAAACTTGCGGCACGACATCATCTGCCTTTGCATCTTTGACCTCGGTAAGGAACTTCTCTGACTGCGAAATGTTCCAGATGGGGACATTCGAATTACAATACCTAGATGTCGCCACTTCATGGTCAACACGAATTATAAAAATGAACGTTCAAATATCTGCGAGTCCCCGTTCAGTGAAAAGTTGATCAACAAATCTGGCTAGTTTATGAATCCTAATGTATATTTACTCGGTGTTGTTGAGTATTGATCTTTTGTTCCTTAAATTACTTTCACTTCAATCCCAATTTTGAATTTGCGTATGATTTTTATGACAGTTTGAAATATTTACCTCAAATAACAATTCAACCAAAATTTATAAAGGATTTATTGAAATATAAAAATAATGTACAAACAGTCAACAATAACAAATATACAATGCGAATAAATCAAAATAAAATTTAAGAGTGTAACTGGAACATGAGCTGTACATTTTCTATAACAAATTCTTCTTCACTTTATATTCGATTGAGAAACCCTTAGCAAAAATCAAAATCGGGTCATAATATTTCATTGTTGATACAGAAATCCACCAAAAATCAGTAATGAAAAAAAATAATCAGAATATTTTTAAAGTAATCATTTTTGGGGTTGATTTTATTTCAGGATAGTATTGTAATGATTTGTTATGTCTTTATGTAGATTTGTGAATCAATTTTTTAGCTTGAGAGCAAAATGGTTTTATCATGTGTGAATTTTGGAGTGCCTGTTTAACGTAAAACTATCAAAAAAGAATTTTGAAAAAACGTTGCATTTATATGGTTTCTCTCCTGTATGAGTTCTAGAATGCCTATGCAAACAAGAAATATCGGAAAAAGATTTTTGAACATATTTTACACCTGTATTGTTCCCCTGTATGAATTCTGGAATGCCTCTGGATTCTGGTATTTCTCTGAAATTTAATCGTATTCATAGATCTACCAGTATGATATTGATAGTTACAAAGTTTACTAGTCAAGTTGATTGCTAAATTGGCTAAGGCCGAGATTTTCAGTGTTACTATCTTCATTCGGGTTTAAAGGTCGTCGTAGTTTGGAATATTTCGCCAGGACAAGTGGCTAGCTTCTTCAGATGTGTATTCATCTTGATGATTCACCGATGACTCGTTAACATCGGTCCAGTAATGCATTTGTAGTTCGGCCTAACATCACTGATGACGGAATGAAACAGCCCTGAATATAAATGCATTGCAAATGGGCTCTGCTTTTCAAATTAACAAGTGTTCCTATTTATACAGAAAGCTGTTCAAATTCGAGGCTATGCATAGGGAATTGTCTTATTCCGGTTACTATGGAATAACATATAAAATTCGACTCTTGCTATTTTGGCTCTAAAGACATAATATATAGGAGATAGACTGAAACTTTATTGTTTAAGGAACAGTACATTTCTGCTGACAAAATTGAAATATTAATAACTATAACTGGGTAACAACATATAACAAATAAATTTCGAAAAAATACAATCAACTACACATATAACAAGAGAACTAGAATATAAGACTCAAAAATAAAGTAAAGACTATAACAAATATAACAATCACCGTTTAAAAACTTTGTTTGCAGACATTAAAAACTCGACAATAATATCGATATAATCCAACGCCCTTCGTGGTATTAGCCAGGGGAGTAGTTTTTGTCTGATATGTGTCCATTAACCTACAGTTGAGTTGGGACGTGTCTGAACGAATTGTTCTTTTAAATGATTTAATAATTAATATGCTTTATTGCAGCCTACCTCAAATTACACCTAGAAAACGAGGCATTGTCAGGAATATAATGAGTTATAACAAACGTTGTCACGGGAAATTTCAATCAGCTAGCTGAATATGATCATAGTTCAGGCAATTTATGATCATCAGATAAATTATAACAATGACTTGGATAATCACTTGAATGAACTCGCATTTATATGGTTTTTCTCAAATGAATTTTCCGTTTAGAATTAGCAGAAAAAGATTTCATATTATTATGACTTTTCATCTGTGTGAATTGTTTTGAAATGCTTCTTTAGAGTAGACCTCTGGAAAAAAGATTTTAAACAGATTTCACACTTATAAGCTTTTTGTCCCGTATGGATTCTGGAATGTACTACTAGGATAGAATTGGTAGAAAATGATTTTGAACATACATCACACTTATATGGTTTTTCCCCTGTGTGAATTCTCGAATGTATCTTCAATTTAGAACTCTCGGAAAAAGATTTTGCACAGATTTCACATGTATATGGTTTCTCCCCGGTGTGGATTGTTTTAAAATGCCTCTTTAGAGTACAACTCTGAATAAAAGATTTCAAACAGATTTCACACTTGTAAGACTTTTGCCCTGTATGGATTCTGTAATGTACTAACAGGACAGTTTTAGTAGAAAATGATTTTGAACACATGTCGCACTTATATGGTTTTTCACCTGTGTGAATTCTGAAGTGCACAACCAAAGAAGATATGTTTGTAAAATATTTCAAACATACTTCACATTTATATTTTTTCTTTTTAGTAGAAGTATTTGATGTTTGTTTCTTATGGGTTTTCCTATGAGTTTTCAGGAACCTAAGTTGGGTGAAAGATCTAGAGCATAAATTACACTTAATCAGTTTTTCTTCTGTAGATATTCTTTCATCGCTCTCAAGATCTGAAAAAAAGAAAACGTAGTTACTCATAAAATAAAAAGTATTTATATAACAAAGTATATAAAATGGAATGCCGAGTTCAATATTGCTACAATAGAAATATTACCGGCCCTACAGACGTGTCTTGTGATTAATCTCCACTTAAATTTCATGGTAGGCTTGCATTTCATGTGTACACATGTGTAATAACTAAAAATCTCAAATATATGTTGCAGAATATCAAAATGAATGAATTAATACTAAGATGTCATGAATATAATAAACCGTGTATTGTATTTGTTTGAAAATGTCCTTAAAGGACGAAACTGCAGTAACAATACAAGTGGAAAGTTTTATTTCTCATTTCTCAGACTATTGGTGCAGACTATTAGGACGCATCTCATTCTACTCTATTCTAGTGATTGTATTGTGCTCATTCTTATTGAGTACTGATTCATGTTTCGAACTGAGTAGGTATTAATATATTGTTTAAACATAAACTCATATGATAATTCACCTGATCTATAAATATTTTATCAACTATTGACATATATCATATCGAACAATTTTACCCTCATTCTATGCGATTAAAGTCCAATGTTCATCTTATAATACGAATTACTGAATTATTATATTGTACAGAATGATCCTACCTTTCTTAGAAGCTTCATAATACTGTTCAACATTATCACCATAATCTTCATCCTGTGACGATACTAATGCAGCTTTCACATTCTCGTTGCAATCTAAAAATGTTCAAAAATTATTCAATAGGAGACAATGTTCAACTTGACTAAGATGGTAAATAATTTTCATTTCATATTACCATTTTTCTGCATAAATTTTAACATACCTTCTCGAAGCTCTTCTTTCACTACTTCTATTTTAAAGTCTGTGTCGCTGTTATCAGGAAATAAATAATTCTTCCTTTGAAAATGTGAGTGTATGAGTGAGACGTCTGGAAAATACAAAAAATGACTTACATCACTGATTGAAAATAAAAAGGTTACAATTAGCTAATTATGAGGGGCTGAGAGAACTTACTATTCTGAAACTCTTTGGAGCAATGCTGGTCAAAGTTATCAGCAGACAACTTTTCACTTTTTCTTAATTCTTTCGAATCACATTCAACATACTCAACATTGTTTTCATTGTCTGAGCACAAACTGACTACTTCATCAATTGATTCTTCCTTAATTTCCCGATTCACGTCGTTGTCACATAAAATATCATCCTCAGTTTTTATGTCCCCCGTTTCAAATTCGGCAAAATTTCTATTTGATGACCAAAATGCTCGACTATAACAATGTTCCTCTTTTATATAATCATATTCAGTACCTTCTTCAATTTTTACGTCATTAGAAGCTGAAATGATTCAAAAATGCATCCAATATAATCGAACTATTCATTTAAACACGGTATCTTGATGTGAATTAATCAATTTTACTCACCAATATATTCTTGTAGGCCCGCTATTTCACCATAAGTCACTTCACATTTAATACAATCTTGCCCAAGTTCTTCCTTTACTGTTTGAGTTTTCATGTCAGGGTTTTCACAAAGCATATCATCTGTTCTTTCGACTAGATTATGCTCAAATTGATAACTAACCATTTCTTATTCTTCCAAAGAAAAATCTATTGTTTAAAAAAGCTGATAAAACGATCTGAAATATGTTATACTAAAATAAATCTTTATTTTTGTGACAAACTTAACCTAATCAAATCAACATGGGCTGACCCTTATGTCACTTTTATATACTGCATACGTTTTGGAAATGACGTCACGCACAAAAACGTTCTCGTGGCTACGTCATAAGTAATATGGGTTGCATTCTTCTTCTTCTCTTTTTGTATGGTCTTTTTTTCCCTTCGGCGCAGTAGACCAAGGGGTTGCATACTTGATAGTCGTTGACATCTACCTATCTAATGTAGACCTTAAAAAGGTCTACAAAAAAGACCGCTATGGTATGTCTATAGATTATTATATCCCTTCACAGAAAGTAATTTAAATGAATAAAATACAGGGATATGGAGAGCCTATAAATAGCGCGTCGAAGGCTGCGATTCGCCCTATAGCAATTTAGGATTAGCAGCGATCGCACGCGTTAATATGCATATTTTGTATCAGCATTGCATCCGTGCGGGGCCGGGGCGTTCGCTAGTGAATACATAATTTTTTATGACTTCAATTCAAATATTTTATTTTTGTTCATTATACTTAATGCAATCTTCATGAGAACATATGAAAGTTATTATTTTTAACGAAATAAGTGGAATGTTTTTATAATTCATGATTTTCAGGAACTTCTGTTTCTAATCTTTTTTTCAAGTTTGATTAACTCCTCCCATTGAAAATATATTACAGTTCAATTGAGTTTGGACAACAAAAAATCATATCCATATGATTAGTGCTCAAAATTTTTTGTAAAAATTTTATTTTGATAGTGAACGACGTAATTTTTTTATTAGTTGGTTTTCTCCTCTGTATAGTTTTTGCATTGCGAAGATTTCAGTGAAATCAAGAGAAAATAATAGACTCGTCACAATACTCAAAATAGGGTCCTATTTCAGTCTGGAATAGATACATAAATGTGAAGATATTCTTGATTTTTTTCGTACATAATCAAGCGGACTAAAGAGATAGTGCAAACTTATTCATCATGAATCTTAATATTCAACTTCCGTAACAAAGTTGTTCATTTCGCTGCTGTTTATTTTTTTGTGAAATATTTTGTTTTTACTATATTTAATTTCAATTTATCAACATCAAGTATTGCAAAACTGTCCCCAGACATCATGTTCTTTTCCTTGTATGAATTCTGGAATTCATAACGAAGGCATATCTATCGAAGAGAGTTTGAACAGATTTTTCATTTATATGGTTTTTCTCCTGTGTGAATTCTTGAATGCCTTTCGAAGGTGGAACTCTGCGAAAAATATTTTGAACATACTTGACACACATATTGTTTTTGACCTGTGTGAATTCTCGAATGAATAACCAAAGCAGATTTATTGTAAAAATATTTCACATTTATATGGTTTTTCTTCTGTATGAATTCTGGAATGCACAACGTGTGGAAAATGATTCTGAACAGAAATCGCTCTATGTTCTTTCTTCTGTGTGAATTTTCATATGACTAACCAAAGCATGACTATAGGAAAAAGATTTTGAACAGATTTTGCAAATATATGGTTTTTCCTCCGTATGAATTCTAGAATGCCAACCAAGGCAGCTCTATCAGAAAAAGATTTCAAATACAAACCAGAACTATGGGAAAAAGATTTTGAACAAATTTCACACATATAAGGCTTTTCCCCTGTATGAATTCTCGAATGAATAACCAGAGCAAATTTACTGTAAAGAGATTTTGTACATAATTTACATTTATATGATTTTACTTCTGTGTGAGTTCTCGATTGAACCACCAAAGCAGAATTACGGGAAAAAGATTTCGAACAAATTTCGCACATAATATGGTTTTTCCCCTGTGTGAATTCTTGAATGAATATCTAAAGCAGATTTACTGTTGAAAGATTTCACATCTGAAGGTTTTTCTCCTTGTATGATTTCTGGAATGCACACCTAATGCACAATGCTTGGAAAACGATCCTGAACACAAATCACACTCATATGTTTTTTCTCCTGTGTGAATTCTAAAATGAACAAACAAGGCAGATCTATCGGGAAATGATTTCGAACAGATTTTGCATTTATATGGCTTTTCTCCTGTGTGAATTCTCGAATGAACAGCCAATGCAGAACTATGGGAAAAAGATTCCGAACAGATTTTGCACATATATGGTTCTTTCCATGTGTGCATTCTGGAATGCACAATCAAGGCAGATCTATCAGAAATATATTTCAAACAGATTCCACACATTTAGCTATTTTGTCCTAAATCAACTGCAGAACTAGATATTTCTGTCTTATGGGATCTCTCGTAGTTCTTCAAGTAAGTAAAATGAGTGAATGATTTGGAGCAGAAATTACAGTGAATGAGTTGTTCTTCTGTATATGCTTTTTCATAATTTTCAAAATCTGGAATGCTTTTTTTATATGAATATATAAAAATGCTCTTACTGTTCAAAGTGTCTTATACCCACTAAAAATGTTTATTTTACTAGTGACCCACCCAAAAAATGTTTCCTTGGGTGACTATCGCATTTTTCGCATGGATTTTGAAGATTTCCCATTTAGATGGTTTATCACCTGCATGAATTCTACTGTTAAGAATTATGGATATGATTGAAGATACAAGACTTGTAACATAAAACGTGCCTTTCATTTTTATCTCAAAAAACGATATGGTAGGCGTATAACCTCATACATAACCTATCTTTACAAACAACGCAGTATTGCCATCACAATCCAATATTACATTCAATAAATCATTGTTAGTCGACAGAAACTTGGCTAGGAGCCCTGATTTATTCAAAATTCATTACATTGCATAAGTAATTCGGTGATTTTCAAAGTGACCACCATCCCAAAATTAACTAGATATAATCAAAGGTACAAAATTGCATCCAGTTTTCTTTATTATGCACTTGAATATGTGAAATTAAAGAAATCAAATATAAATACATTACCATACGTCTAAACAACATTTCATGTTGGTAAGGAAAGGCGATATGTCCGTGTAGGACAAAACTGCAGTTACGTTAGGTAGAAACACAGCCAAAAGGGCTCCAACTTGAATGAAACGAAGATGCCCTCCTCCTCATTTTAATTGTTATGAATCTATGAAAATAATAATAATGATAGACTCTATTCATCACAATTGTTACATAATTACTTATATGAGAGAGCAGTGATCAAATGGCAAAGAATAAGATGAAAGATACATTTTTGCCACCCAAAATTGAGAACCATATTACAAGTGATCAATCAGTTGATCAATTTGTTGAAATTTCATTTGCTTTATCATTGGTGTTTCCTACAATAACTGAGGAGCACAGCTTTGTGTTCAATATGTCCTAGGATGCTATTATACAGTGATACAACTAGTATCATAAACATTGTATGTAGTAAAAACCACACAATCAAATGTTACCCTATATGAATTTTAAATTGACTCTTAAAAAGAGGACTATAGAAATTATTTTGTACAGATTTCAGTTATAAGACTTCTCCTGTGTGAATTTTGGAATGCCTTTTCAGATCAAATCTAGAAAAAAAAGATTTTAAACAAATTTCACATTTATATGGTTTTTCCCCTGTGTGACTTTTATAATGCTTTCTCAACGAAGAATTTTCCGAATAAGATTTCGAGCAGATTTCACATTTGTATGGTTTTATTCCTGTGTGAATTTTAGAATGCTTTCGTAACTTGGAGATATTAAGAAATGATTTTGAACAGATTTCACATTTATAAGGCTTTTCTCCTGTGTGAATTCTAGAATGCATTTTCAGGTCAAAACTTCCAAAAAATGATTTTGAACAAATATCACATTTGTGTGGTTTTCTTCCTATATGAATTCTAGAATGTTTCTTCAGGTTAGAAATTTCTGAAAAAAATTTGGAACAGATTTCACATTTGTATGGTTTCTCTCCTGTGTGAATTCTATAATGCCTCTGCATATTAGAACTATCAATGAAAGATTTTGAACAGATTTCACATTTATGAGGTTTTTCCCCAGAATGAATTTTGGAATGCCTCGCTAGGGCAGAACTATATGAAAAACATTTTGAACATGTTTTACATTTATATGTTCCTTCCCCTGTGTGCATTCTGGAATGTTTTCGTAACAGGGAACTATCAGAAAAAGATTTTGAACAGATATCACATGTACGAGCATTTTCTCGTATGTGAGTTGTGGAATGCCTCTTAAGATCAGATCTAGAGAAAAAAGATTTGAAACAATTTTCACATTTATATGGTTTCTCCCCTGTGTGATATTTATAATGCCTTCTCAAGGTAGAATTGTCTGAATAAGATTTCGAACAGACTTTACATTTGTATGGTTTCTCCCCCATATGAATTTTAGAATGCCTTTTCAAGGTAGAACTACGGAAAAAAGATTTTGAACAGATTTCACATCTATACTCATTTTTTTCCGAACCAACTGCAGAACTATGTGATGTTTCAGTCTTGTGGTATCTCTCATGGTTCTTCAAGTGACTGAGGTGAGTGAATGATCTACAGCAGAAATTACATTGAAAGAGCTTTTCATCTGCACATACTCTTTTCTCAGTTTCAATACCTGAAAAAAAAGTAAATATATAATTTTAATCCTTCAGGTTTGAAAAGAACTGAAATATTATCAAGTTCATGCTGCCCAACAGTATACTTGTGTATTGCCTTGCAAATATTCATTTGTAACTATCTCTTCCATCATTTCATAATAGTGAAACCGACGTTCATTCATAAAAAATGTTGGAAACAAAGAAAAAACTTGAATGATTAATTCTCTTTCATAGAAACTAAAACGGGCACAAAGTTGTATAATACAGTTATGTTTGAAAAGAAAATAATTTTTCCTATTTACACTCAAATAGAAACGTGAAAGATGTAGGAAAGGTAAAAGGTGATGTAAACAGAAATAGAAAATATTCAGGCTAGATAGCTGTAAGATGATAATATGTTCAATCTGTGAGAACTGATATACTGCACCTACTCTTCTGAGATTCTTTGGAGGATTCCTGCACAAAATTATCTGGATATAACATATCAGACTTCGTACAGGCCTTTGTATTGGTCATATTTTCACTTAAATTTTCATAAAAAACATCGTCTTCATCCTGTTCATCCTCTACTTCACTCTTGATTTCACTTTTGACAATGTCCTTGGTAAAGGACGAAAACTGCTTAGTATCAACGGAACTTTCCTGGTCTAGTGTCAATTCTAAATCAGTACACTTGACTTTGGAATTTTCGAATTCCTGGGCTGTGACCATCTGGTTATCCATTATTTCATTTTTTATACCCCCATCAGAACCTGCAACTGTTCTTAAACAACCATCCATTCTCATAATTCGTCTAGAGATGCATCTCAAATAATTCTACTTACATTTCATATTATGAATACAAATCGTTCCACTTATAGACTCTTTACAGGCTTCACATTTGATCATCATATCTTCCCTCATCTCTTCTTTTACTATTTCTATTTTGATATCAAAATTTTCAGGAAGAAAATTATCCTTCCTAATAATCGACTCCACATGATGAATATCCATCATTAAACACTAAATAAACAAAGATTAGGGTCAAACAGCTTGATTATATTTAAAATAAATAATTAACGAGATTTCACAGTTGTCAACAAATGATCTTATACAGATTCGAAGATATTTGAGAATTGCCACAACCTTCGAATTCTTTTCTGACGGTTGTCAAAAAGTGCAATAATAGTGTTGAATTACTACCAAAGTGTCATCTATGACACTGTATTGTCGATGTATATACTCTACGAGATTATTACTGCAATTGAACCCTCTTATTATCTTCTAATGTCAACACTGTGTGTTACTAGAAACTACATAAAATAGTTTGCATAAAATAATCAATAACGTATTCTTACATTATTAATCATGTCATAAACTGATGTGATCAGTGTAACTATAGGATAGTCAATTGGGCATATCATCCAAGCTCAGCACTATTTATTAATTTAGAAATTATTTAACGTTATACCTCTCAAAAACAGCACGAGCAGTGGATTGTTGAAGGTACATATCTAAAGTTTACATTTTTACAATCTATGTTATTAACTTCACTGCTTTAGTAAACACTATTTTTGTTTAATTTTATCAAATTTATTGCATTACTTCAGTCTCGTAAATACTTACTTTAAATGATGTAATAATTTGGTGCCACAAAAATTTCCTAAGGTGTCCGAAAGTAAATTCGAAACAATTACTAATTGAACAGGATGTCTGGGGTGAAGATACAACCTCTATCTGCTGACTCAATGAGAGAAACGCAAGTGGTAGATGAAAGTGAACCAGAAAAGATTCAGGATGATCAAATATTTAAAAAAATGCAAGACATGTTTTAGAATATTGAAATATAATTTTACAATCGATATAGACAATTTTTTGATACATTTGAGAAAAAGTATTAATAATAATGACAGTTCCTTCATTTCATCAAAACGTTAAGATACAATGTCGACAAAGAAAGTGTCAAATAAACTAAACTGCATTATAGGCAAACCTAAATCAACTTTTATTGATCCCAAGAACCATTGGAAGCTTCTACAGTTTTTACCGTATACCTTACAGATTTATGGTTTCAACATTAGCACCATAACCTGATTTGTTTTTTCAATTATACCTACCAAATTTTTTGTAGGAAGTCGCTTTCGTAGTTTTCTGGGTGGCGGATTTGGCCGGTGAAAATAGTATTTTCAACTTTTACTTAAAAACAGTAAACTAACCTACACCAAAGTGTCGCCTGTCAACTGTCTTACGTTCTCATCTTCTTTTAATCTATTACCTAATTTGCTTAAGCATCACTCATTAAAGCTATCCGGCAAGTAATTTTTCAAGAAGTCCCTATTTAGAAGAAAAACAAAGTTGCCGCCTTTTTTTTGCAAGTTTCGTAGACAACTGTTATATCCAACTCTATCAGGAAGGGAATAAGGGAGTTGCTTACATGTGCAACGTGTATACGCAATATGTGTGAAATGTTCTCACTTTGCAATTCATTATACATTGTAGCACTACCGTACAGAAGTAAACTTCTATACAGTGAGTGTAGGTTAGTCGAAATTGAGTTTATCGTGATTCACTCATATTTGAACTCGACCAAATATAACTTTTTAACGAAACCGATAATTTTGTTCAGTGTTTCTTTCTTCGGAGAAATCCTGCTCAATATTATCTAGGTCGAACATATTAGACCTCAATCAACCTCTATATAGTCATACTTTTACTAAAGTTTTCATGAAAAGCATCATTTATGTCCTGCTCCATTTCACTCTTGACGAAGTCTTTACCAACTGACATATATTGTTTCTGTGGAAAAACTTTTCTGTTTTAGTGCAAATTTCAAATCACTACACTTGATTTTGGAATCTTCGAGTTTCTGGACTGTGATGAACTGGTTATCCATTATTTCGATGTTTACATACCCATGAAAACCTACAGCGATCATCAACTCTCTCTCTCTACAGGCTAAATTCACAAAAAAATAACAGAAATTTGTTGTATAAAATTGAAATTTCATTCATACATGACTGTTAATTTCAATTATCATTTTGTGACTTTCTAATGATAATGAAGAATACAACAGGTTGCAAAACAACAGGTAGAAGCTGTATGTTGAAACATTAAGAGTTGATTGAAATTTGAAGTAACATTATACATTATTGGGCATATCAATTTTCTTTACTTGAAGTTAATTGTGATATCGTCTGCTATAACATATATTAAATATAAGTGTTCAAAGTTTTGCTGTTATACCCAAATAAGTCTAAAAATTATAAGCATATCCTTTGTAAAAACATATTTATTAGCAATATACCAACAAAATAAAATTTACAACACTCTGTAAGATGTAATTTTGAACACGTTAAACATAAAAAAGATTCATCTAAATAAAATCCTGAATACACAAGCATTTAGCGAGTAACATATATTTTGTCAGGCTTTTCAAAGTATAAAAGTCCTTATATATGCTTGAAATTTACTATACTTTCCATTTTAGTGTGTAAATACACAATGTTCTGTCAACGTTATTAGTGTAATGTGCAGAAGTATGTAAAATAAGTATTCATAAAGCTAAGGAGCACTTTTCTTTTGTATAAAAGGACTGTTTTCTCCAAAATTAAAATTTGAAAAGTACAATTAGTAATTTATTGTGAATGAATAGAGTTTTGCAATGGTCACTAATATTTGCTTTGCAGGAGAAAACATATCGACTGCAGCAACTTTATTGTTGCAAAATTCACAGAAGGGAACAATCGTTTTACAAGTAATCAATAACTCGATCAATTTGTTGAAATTTTATCGACAGTTTTTAGTGGTATTTCGATTTTGTGTTCAACATGCCCTAAGAAGCTATTCTACAGTGAAACGCTCAGTTTTGTAAACGCTGTGGTGAAAATCTCTCAATCGTTATTTAAATTTGTTACCCTGTATGAATTCTAGAATGCCTTTTCAAAAGAGAATTAGTGAGAAATGATTTTGCACAGATTTCACAGTCATATAGTTTTTTCCCTGTGTGAACTCTTAAATGCTTCTTCAAGGCATTACTTTCTGGAAAAGATTTTGAACAGGTTTCACATTTATAAGACTTTTCTCCTGTGTGGATTCTGGAATGTTTCTTCAAATAAGAACTATCGGAAAATGATTTTGAACAAGTTTCACATTTATATGGTTTTTCTCCTGTATGATTTCTAGAGTGCCTTTTCAGGGTGGAACTTTCTAAAAAAGATTTTGAACAGATTTCACATTTAAATGGTTTCTCTCCTCCATGAATTCTGGAATGCCTCTGCAAGTTGGACACATCGAGAAAAGATTTTGAACAGATTTCACATTTATGAGGTTTTTCTTCTGTATGAATTTTGGAATGTCTCGCTAGGCCAAATCTATCTAAAAAACATTTTGAACAGGTTTTACATTTATATTTCTCATCTGTTGTGTGAATTCTAGAATGGTTTCGTAACTTTGAACTATCATAAAAAGATTTTGAACAGATTTCACATTTAAAGAACTTTTCTCCTGTGTGAATTCTTGAATGCCGATTCAAGTCAAATCTAGAGAAAAAAGATTTTGAACAAACTTCACATTTATATGGTTTCTCCCCTGTGTGAATTCTATAATGCCTCTGCATATTAGAACTATCAACAAAAGATTTTGAACAAATTTCACATTTATAAGGTTTTTCCCCAGTATGAATTTTGGAATGCCTCGCTAGGGCAAAACTATATAGAAAACATTTTGAACATGTTATACATTTATATGTTTCTTCCCCTGTGTGAATTCTGGAATGTTTACGTAACATGGAACTATCAGAAAATGATTTTAAACAGATATCACAAGTATAAGTCTTTTCTCCTAAGTGAATTTTGGAATGCCTTTTTAGCTCAAATCTGGAGAAAAAAGATTTTAAACAAATTTCACATTTATATGGTTTTTCCCCTGTGTGATTTTTATAATGCCTTCTCAAGGTAGACTTTTCTGAAAAAGATTTTGAACAGATTTCACATTTATATGGTTTTTCCCCTGAATGAATTTTAAAATGCCTTTTCAAGGTAGAACTACGTAAAAAACATTTGGAACAGATTTCACATTTATACTTATTTTTTTCTGAATCAATTGTAGAACTATGTGATGTTCCGGTCTTGTGGTAGCTCTCATGGTTCTTCAAGTTACTGAAGTGAGTGAATGATCTAGAGCAGAAATTACACCGAAAGAGTTTTTCAACTGCACATTCACTTTCCTCAGTTTCAATATCTGAAAAATAAAATGTGAGGATTTAATTTGAATCGCTCATGTATGAAAATAACAGAAGAAGTTATGTAACACAGTTATGATTCAGAAGCAAATAATTTTTCCTATTTATACTCAAATAGATACTTGAAAGATCTAGGAAACAGAAATAGAAAATATTCAGGCTAGTTAGCTTTTGATGATGATACGTTTAATCTGTGAGAACTGAGATACTGCACTTACTCTTCCGAGATTCTTTGGAGGATCCCTGCAAAAAATTATCTGGATATAACATATCAGACTTCAAACAGGCCTCTGTACTGGTAAATTTTTCACTTGAATTTTCATGAAAAACATTGTCTTCATCCTGCTCATCCTCTATTTCACTCTTGATTTCACTTTTGACAATGTCCGCGTTGAATGACAAAAATTGTTCAGTATCAACGGAACTTTCCTGGTCTAGTCTCAATTCTAAATCAGAACACTTGACTTTGGAATCTTCCAGTTCCTGGGCTGTGACCATCTGGTTATCCATTACTTCATTTTTTATACCCCCATCAGAACCTGCAACTGTTCTTAAGCAATCATTCGTTCTCATAATTCGTCCAGAGATGCATCTCAAATATGAAATATTTTAGCTGAATAACTTAACTTACATTTCATGTTATGAATACAGATCGTTCCACTTATAGACTCCTTACAGGCTTCACATTTGACCATCAAATCTTCTCTCATCTCTTCTTTTATTATTTCTATTTTGATATCAACATTTTCAGGAAGAAAATCATCCTTCCTCATAATCGACTCTTCATGATTAATATCCATCATTGAACAGTAAATAAACAAAGATTAGGGCCAAACAGTGAGTATCTCTATACAACTAAATGAATTTTCTTGGCATGACTGCATCTAAAATCAATAATAAACGTGATTCCACAATTTTCAACAAACAATCCCATACAGAAATTATTGTATAATGTGCCAAAAGTAGGAGGAGATTTGAGAATTTTCACAACCAGCGAATTCAATAACCGGAGTGCACATTAGAAAGATAGAGGATGATACTAACACTTGCCAAGAAGAGCAATAATAATGTTTTGTCATCTATGTCGCTGTATCGCTTTAGCAAATTCAGTTATACTGTTTTGCTTTGCATCACCGAATACTTGAAAAATTGTGTGTTGTTTATATTACATTTGACTTTTTTACAGTCTACAATTATTTACATTCATACTTCTATTACTTAAGGATGTTAATCAATACTTTTGGACTGTTTTTAGTATTGTGTTGTTTATATTATTTTGACTGACTTTTTATAATAAGGTTACATGTATTTATTTACATATATATGTTTTTTATATTTACTTTTGAACTTGACATTTCCTTTCTTTATTGAGCATTGATTTTTTTTCATTCAACTGTACTTTTCAACCAAAGAAATAAATTTTGTTATTATTATTGCATTAATTCGGTCTTGTAAATACTTACTTCAAATGATGTACTAATTTGATGACATGAAATTTTCCTAAGATGTTTGGAACCTTTGGTGTAGTAATGAATATTACTAGAGTTATTTCCCAACACCAAATCGTTTTTAACACCTCAATGAGGTGTTGAACTCCTCAATGAGGTGTTAAAATACAATAAGTAGTATTGCCCAAACGAAATTTGAAAATAATTACTGTTTCAACAGAATGTCTGGGTGAAGATAAGATCTCTATCTGCTGACTCAATAAGAGAAACGCAAGTGATATGAAAGTGGACCAGAAAAGATGCAAAAACGTTTTAGAATACTGAAATATAATTTTACAATTGATATAGACATTCTTTGATACATTTGAGAAAAAGTATTAATAATGATAGTTCCTCCATCTCATTAAAACATAGAAATACAATGTCAACAGAAAAATTGTCAAACTAAACAGCAGCCACACAAGGCTTCACACTGTTATATTAAAAGAAAATATAAAAATAAACTGTAGATTCACAACGGAAAAAACTCATTCAGAAAGTAGTCCAACTTTTCTAACAGTGATCTCAATTCTATTTTGAATATCTCAAATCTATGTATATCATTGATATCGGTGGGTAATTCATTAAATATTTTCCAACCATTATAAGATATGTGACGGCTGATAGTTGATGACAATCATCTACTATAGACAACGCCCATAGAAGCTATTGTGTAGCGAAAAACCTGTTGCGTTTTTATAAAACCGTTTAGTATGAATCCCAAGAATCATTCAAAGCTTTTTATAATTTTTACCACAGGCCTAGAAGATTTATGGTTTTAACATTATCATTATAACCTCAATAGTTTCTTTTCAATTTTACCTACCAAATTTTTGTAAAAAGTTAACTGAGAATTAGTATCCTTCAGTTTATTTTGTATGGCTGACGCTTTCTACGTTGTGCATTTGGCCAATGAATATTGTTTTTCCAACTTTTATTGAAAAAACGTAAACATACTCCAAAATTGTTGTCTGTCAACTGTCTTCCGTTCTCATCTTCTTTTTAATTATAACCTAATTGCTTTAGGCCTCAGCCACTTAAGCTATCCAAACAGTAATTTTTTTTTGGGTCCCTATTCAAAACAAAAAAAGAAGTTGTTGGCCCTTTTAAGTTTCAACTCTATCAAGAAGGAAATGACGGAATTTTTTACATGTGCAATGTGTACACACAAAAATGTGTTTTTTCATATGGTAGGGAAGTCGGTAGTGTGTGAGTTTATTCGACACTGTTTTATAAGTTGCGATGGTTCATTGTGGTTCACACATATTTGAACCCGACCAAATTTAACTTTTCAACGAAGAGGATAGCTTTATTCAGGTCAGATAGCAAGAGTCGGATCTTGCTAAACGCTGAAACCTGTTCCATTCCGCGTGCACTTCAGATTGGTAACCTATTAAAATTACCCCATAGGTATTCTCATGTGAAATGAATGAAAGCATCCTTCTTCAAGTAGTATTTTCACTATAGTTTTGAAAGAAAAAACCGGTTTCATCTCTAATGCCTGCGGGTTTACGATTGTAAAACTGAACTTCTTTACGAAAAATCATTTGACATTTGACAATTTCAGAATGGAAAAACCAATTGACTATTAAACTGTCAACTAGATTACAACTGAATGAATTTTATTGTCTATTTGGTTACAACACTTATTTCTGATTTAAAATATTTATATAACAGTGCAGCGCCTTCAACACCGAGGTCATATTTTTTACTATCTTCTACTCTATCTATCAGTGGTACTTTGTACCAATTCAGACTTGTTAATATTACTGGAGTTTTTTTCCAACACCAAATCGTTATTTTTACACCTCGACACCTGTTTCGATCACCAAGTGTTCATCTTCAAAGAGGAAGATTAATCTTCCTTCAGTTTTAATCTTCCTCTTTGAAGATGATCACTTGGTGATCGAAACACTTGTCGAGGTGTAAAAATAACGATTTGGTGTTGGGAAAAAACTCCAGTAATATTCANCGTAGAGCAACGATTATGGACATACCGTCCATAATCGTTGGCTCCGATACACAGAAAACAAATTGGATACAGTTCATATAATATCCATTTCCCGAATGCTTATTACTGTTTTCTGAATATCTCCAATGGAGATGGAGATTCTCCATCCTCCGAATACAGGAAGAAGCATATAATAATACATAACCTCATTTCACTTTTCATTTTCAAACATACCACATATTTGCAGTTGAGGCAACCACAACATTGTGGTCACGTTGACTGCACTTCGCGGTTGACCCAACCACAATTTTGTGGTCGACTTGCGGTCATATAAA
>WOGN01000089.1:12275-33347 GCA_015342105.1 Leptinotarsa texana | reverse complement strand
CCATCAATACTTGCAACGTCCTCATTCGCTATGAAATTGGACACCATTTAGATGAATATTCACACCTTCAAAATGAACTTTTGTGTCTTTGCTTGAATTCCAGGCCAATAATCACCAAGTGTTATTCCACAACTCTTATAAGAAACCAACCCATTATTCGTTGTCCATTACACATGAATGGAACTATTCAAACACCAGTAGTCCACCCGAATAACTGCACCATGTTGCAGTTATTCTTGGTCCAGGAAAATTTTGATAGTAAAAAACATAAAAGATACTGTGACTTTCAACTACAAAATAACTAACAAACCTCAGCCGATCGGTCTGAATGTATACAAGCGAAATACATTGTTAACGTGTCAACGTTTTTACACATCATTTCACCGAATATCTACAAACAAAACCAGATGGACTGATCAAATCATTTCCGCCATCGCAAAATACTTGCTTCATCATTTTCCACCAAACGTGAATATGAATATTAATTTTACCTTCATGCAATACGAGGAAACCTTTTGTATCAAAGAGCTGAAATGGACTTCCTGTTGGCGTTTAATCTAATTTACGGAACTTTCCATTGGGAGAGAAGCCCTGTTTGAGGTTATTCAACGGATATTCAATTTCAGTTACCTACCTAACAATTAATTTTCAATCGAAATTTATTGTACAGTGAAGTGACAATTTACTAGATTGTTGAATAATTCTTCACCCCATAAATATTACAATCGTACTTTTTACAAATGATGATGATATTGAAATATTATTAGAGAAATGATAAATATTTGAATTGATGATAAATTCAAAGAGTAAACATATCACATCTGTGATATTTATTTCAGTTTTCTCAAGGAAAAAAGTCTCGGAAATGCTTACTGTTCTTCCATCAGCAAAACTCTGCTAAAAACAAACGGGTGATCACATTCATGGTCAAGTAGAAATAATTCCATCCCGTGGATAAAGCCATAAGCGAAGAAGCATTCCGTGTACCAAATCTCTATCAGAAAAAAAATTATGAAAGTAATAAAAATATATTTTTTGCCAGTACTTAAAAACTTCTCATTCATCTGCAGGGTATTTCCTAATTGAGGTGAAAAAATATGAAGATTTGTTCAGGAGCCAAATTCATTAAAAATGTTCCCATAAATAGAAGACCTGAAAGGCATTACTTTCAAGATACATGTTACTGAACTTTGAAAAATACTCTTAGTATTGATATTGTGAATAATTCTATCTGATTTTGGTGAAAATCATCAATATCATTTTCAGTGATGGAAGGTTCACCTCAGATATGAGTTATTGAGTCCAGAGGCGGCTATGGATACAGTTCAGCTGTATTTTTATCAGTTCGAACTTCCATTGTGTAATATGATTTGAAATATATGAGAGAACAAATAAAATTAAAATGCAAAGCTGAAAATATCACTTATATCAAGAAATAAAACGTGAAATAAAATTACAATAAAATAAAACTGAGCAAAAAATGGAAAATGAAATGGAAAATTGAAAAGATTTCAAATCAAGTATCCATAATTATTTTTGAATGATGTGTTTTTCCGCTTAATGAGGTTTCCATATGCTGCGTTTATCCACGCCAGATTGGCTATATGCATCGTTGGACAACATATATGCAGGTCCTTTGAACTTCCTATTAAATAAACATTCCTCCCTGTGGATGATCCCAGCTTGACAACATTTGATGTTATGTTGATGATTCCGAACATGTTCTGCTTCTCCTGATTTGTTTTTCCTGATTGTGCTCGGCAAAGCGGACTTTCAATGGCCTCTCAGTTTCAGCGGTATAGAATTTGCATCAGTTTCCGGATCTGGAGACGCTTTGGAGTAACCACTCCGTTGAAAATCTTTTTTGATGATGCCTAGTTCCTTTTCGAGACCTTCCTTCGTATTACAGAGCCCGAAAGCACGATCCCCAAGAGTCTTGATGATTCCTCTGTCAGTAGATTGATGGTGGTTAGAGTCGTGGTTCAGACACTGTCCCGTGTGTGTTTTTCGGTATACAGGTGTTTCTCGCTTAGTATCGGTCCTCTTCACCAATACGTCTAAGAATGGCAATTCGTTATGGACTTTCTACACACACATTCTGTACACACAATAAAAAAGGAAATCGACAACGAAATGCCGTTCTTAGAAAACCCACTCACCCGAATCACGAATCCAACCATCAGCAATATATCAAAAGAGGGATTATCAAGACTCCAGTGGATCGTGCTTTCGAGCTTCGTAATACGGAGGAAGGTCTCGAGGAAGAACCATCAAAAAAAAATTCAACGAGATGGTTACTTCAGCGTGATAGTGGAACAACAGATTCGAAAACACAATCCGTAGATGCCTCCAAACGCGGACTGCGATTCAAAGAATTGCATTTACCTGATACCCTGTGAGTACAACAAATCCTACATCGGTGAAAATAGGACATTGGAAGTCTACATTGCAGAATACAAGAGAAATATACAGCAAGGAGAAATTAGCAAATCGGGAATATTAGAACATGTTTGTACTCATCAATATAAAAACAAGTGGTTCCGAACTGAGATCACCCAAGCTAGCGTAGAGATACGCAATATACTAAAACATGTCATCAAGCGGAAAAACGATCAAATATGACAATACCAGGGGAGGGAAGCGAAATAAGAGGGGATAGGTAAAAGCGTACGAATGACCTATAAATAGTCATATATCGTAGGCATAGTCCATTCATCATCCAAGACGATTGTAGATTCTAACATTCAAATTGTAGTTGAGTAACTTGGTTTCAAATATTTCATTATTTTCTTCATTCAGTGTTCAATTTTCAGCGCACTTTAATTTTTTTGTCATGTAATTTCACGTTTCATTGCTTGATATAATTATTATTGTCAGATATTCATTTTCATTTAATTCATTCCTTCGAAGGTTTTCAATCATATAAGCAGTCTTGAAAACATATTATATTTCAATCCAACAAATGAAACAGAGATCATTGCAGTGAAAAAAAATGAATTAAAAAAATCTCAAGGGCTTGACAATATTTGCTTCGAAGTTCTAAATCAAATTGCCAGCGAAATCGCTGCACCTCTAGTTTTTTTTGGTCAATTATTGTTTTCAGATAGGGAACTTTCCAACGGTATTGAAACATGCTATTGTCAAGCCGTTATATAAGAGTAATGAAAAATAAAATAGGGAATCATAAGTCAATCTCACTAATTTTCAATATTTAAAAAAATATAGAATATATAATAAAATCCAGACTCGCACATAAATTGAAACTTTTCTCTGATAATCCATTTGGTTTTTAAGAGGGAAAATCAACGGAATATGCTATTTACAACATCAATTTATGATTTCCTAGATGAATCAGTGCCAACAATAATTGACCTCTCGAAAGCTTTCGATACAGTTAGTCACCAAAAGTTAATGAATAAATTGAAATATTATGGGATTAAAGGAAACGCATATGATATATTAAAAAAGTTTCTGTCAGAACGAATGCAACAGGTACGAATTGATGAGGTATGTAACAGTCCTAGAAAAATAACTCATTGTGTTCCGTAAGGGTCTGTTCTGGGACCAGTACTCTTAATTCTAAGAATAATTAGTCTTTTCAACATAGATAGTTTGAGGGAAATCATTAGTTTTGCAGATGATACTATTGTTACTTACAAAGAAAACACGTGAAATTAACTTCAAGAAAATATTGAGAATAATTTCAGTACAATAAACTTACTCTCAACTTAAATAAGAGCTGTTATCTACCATTCTGTTTCTATTCATCAGGAGTGCCAAATTTGCGAGATATTGATGTTGGTCCAGATTCAAAAATTTCTGAAGCCCAATCCATAAAATATCTTGGAATAATGATAGATTGGCATTTCAGATGGGACCTTCAAATGAAGCATCTGTCGAATAAAATAAGAGGAATACTTTCAAAATTCAAATATTTGAAAGCATTTTTAGATCCTAAACACCTTAAAATAACTTATTTGTCATTGGCACAATCACAATTGACATAAGGAATTTTGGGATGGGTTGATGTCAGAGACTGTTTCGTATACAAGATCAACGTATTACAGAAATAGATTTTGAAAATAATTTTTGAAAAAATTATCAGCTATTATCCTGTATTAGTCTGTATAAAGAAACTCTAGTAATGGATGCTCGTCAACTTTTATGTCGAAAATTATCGTATTTAAAAAAAAAATGATACTGAAGTATCATAAGCATACTCACAATATGATGATGAACTGTTTTTCCCTTGAAGTGGAAAAACAATTGGCCAGAGGAACACAAATTATGTCGCGCCCAGATTATGGTCGTTGATACCAGGAGACCTTGAAAATATTTCAAGCTTTCATTATTATAAAAGTAAGCTTAAGTTATAGATAATGGAAAATGAGCGTACATAATTATTGGAGTGAAGCAAATCCGAAAGTGACAATATACCGAATATGACAAAATACTTATATCTACCAGCTATTATGCCAAACACACTATTGTGACAAAGTTTATGTTTAGTAGTTTGAATATCACGCACAAGCAGCCTAATGACTGCTTCGGTGATTTAACACGTGTTCATTCACAAATCAATTTTATTATATACGTACCTATTTTTATTACATACCTACCTAATGGAAGTACGAACTAGTAATATTCTCCATGAAAAATTGTCAACAACTTTCAAACAAACAACCGGTGTGGTAAAAATTCAAAAAACAAATTCAAAACACGTATCTTGCCTATGGATTGGCTGAAGGTAATAATTCTCGAACTCAACGTATTTTCAGGGACAAATATCCCAAACATCTAGTACCTCAAACAACAGATTTTTGATAAACTGCTTTATGAAGAAGGCTTATTTGTTGAAGATAGTCATGCCCTTGGAAAAAATTTACTTTATGAAAGAGAGCAACATCCGGAAACCAGTACGAACGCTATTATACCATAAATATCCATTGCAGCCATGAGTTACTTTCAGTAATTTCGAAATCACAAGAATTTTTTCATAAATATCTTTTGTAATTCGATACGTAAAAAAATAGCACAAGCAGAGTTCAATGCAACTGTGCTCTTTACAGATGAAACAAATTTTTCGCTCGTCATTATGACAATGCATAACAATAACTTATGGCGTGACAAAATCATTGGAAATTTGTTAATTGGGTATATTTTCCATTCCTAACGAATAAATGGTTTCACGAACAGCAAACTTGAGTCATAAAAAGTGTGAGGTATGAACTAACTTTTACCGATAGATGGATTTGACGCTTAACTAGATAACCTCCGAGGGCTGCAGATCCAAATCCGATAGATTTTTCTCCCTGAAGATATTCGCAATTTTCAGTTTATACTAATCCCTGAGACGGATGAAGACGAACTGAGGAATCGTATGATCGCTGGGTACTACACAATAAGAAAAACACCCGGAAACTTTCATATCATGCAGTTGTTTCAGAGAAAAATTGATGCTTGTGTTTCGCAGGTTGGTGGTCATTTCCAACAATTTTTACAGATCTACCTACTCAATTTTGAAAACATTTACTTCATGTTTCATTTGCATAGAAATCAAAAAATTAATTGATGTGTGATCAAAAGATATGGAATATAGTGGTTTTATTTTATTTTCTTGGAAAAAAAAACAAGACACGAAAACAAATCAAGAAGTTAAGCAGGTCAATTTTCAAAAATTATATACAATAAAATAATAGTGGCTTACATTTTTGGTCAATAATGTTAGCTGATATTGCGTCCCAAGCATCCACTGAAATTAATAATCTGAATCTAATTGGGGATGAATAACCTTTATAGGTTCATCATCAGCTGATTATTTGAAAATTATGGAAAAAAAAATATTCTGAATTGATGAAAAGAAAACTGTCACATGTTACCAATGATTGAATGATCACAATCATATGTCAAAAATAATGAAAAAATAAGAAGTTATAACCTTCCGTCGTTTACCTAATTAATTTTTTTTCATCACTATTAACATGTCATTGTGACCATTCATTCTATGCATATATGTGACAATTTTATGTCCGCCATTACAAAATATTTTCTTCTACATAATTTTCAAATAATTAGCTGATGATGAACCTATATAGGATAGATACATAATATACTGATTGATGGCGTCACCGTTCTAACATCTAATTGTGGAGACGACTTTGAGTTTTTATGCTTGGCAAGACTATCAAATGTTCTCATTTATGTGAAAATTGCCAAGAATATCTGGAAAATCATCAAGAATGGTATCTGCGGATACTAAGTAGCTTATCCTTATATATGCGTGAAATTTTATCTACGAGAGTTCTTTATGAGAGATAAATGCAATTAAGAAACCTCTCTTCTCTTTTTTTTGTTATGTCCATATGTTCCGCAATTTTGTATCAATACCTAATTATTTCTTGAATAAAAAAGATAGTAAGCTATCGCTAGCCTTTTTCATGGACAAAAAAATCAGAAACTCTGTAGAAAGGTGGAATAAAATTCGTTAGAATCAACTGAAAACGGGAAATAATTCGTTCGCCGGGAAGTTTCTCATTATGCAAATAAAAATTTAGATGCCAGAAATTATATGAAATTTCCATTTGAAACTTGTAACGGAGACATTTTTACATGCTAATAACCGAAGGCGTTCTACAGTATTCAGATTTCATAAGAATTACTTTGCGGTAGAGAAAATGTTTCGAAAACTTTTAATTTTCCATCTAATTTGCTGCTATAAGTCATTTCGAAAACTTTGGTATCAAAGGGGTTGGATCGACTTGATCATTTTTAAATGGACCCATGAAACTTTTCACGATTTCCCAGGAGTTGAGGGAGAACTGGAAATTGAATCAATATAGCCATTTATCTGCATTAGAGACTTTTGGCTTGAGATAATACCGAGCTTCAGTTATTTAACAGAATTTAGCAAGGAATATTTCTGATACTTTCACCAAATGGAGAACAGATTTCAAAAAGTTATTTCGAAATTGCGAATGCGCCAAACACCAAGAGAATATGATCAGTTTATACACAAATGTATAATTTTAGTCGAAAGTGGCAACAACTATCCCTCTACCATCATGTGAGGTCGACAGAATATAAACGGAGGTGATCTGTGTTCAACCAAACTTTAACAAAGATGAAAGTTGGTTTTGGTTCCACTACCCCTTTCACTATAAGCCGACAACTACTTCATGAAAAATGAAAAACTATTGCTTCCATGATTAAAAAAAAAATTATACTTTTCATAAATCTTATCAGTTGTACTGAGCCGTTTGAATTGTCATGTCTTCTACAAAAGTAATACTGACTAACGAGTGGGCATGACAACTGGGCTTAACAATGGTCCCATCTTAGCGACAATCGGTTATTATGAAAGGAGTTTCAAATTTCTGTCGAACACTCAGATGGTGTCTTCATATGGAAAGGATACAAGAAAACTTATCTGTGTGCTACTTAGAAACGGCACGAAACGAAAAATCGGATGGAACTTATTATCTTCATCATAATATGAGCTCTGAACGAGTTGCAGAGGTACAAAATCGTACGTGACTAGATCAGGAAACGGGTAGATAAAAAAACATAAAGAATATTGAGAAAATATACCTAGAAAACATGATAAAAATAATTATGAAGAGGTTTTCTGAAAGAAAAGATTTGCTTTAACGGCAGCAAGAGAATTTGGCGTTTGATGGTTATAGGGAACAACTCATATCTTCCACAAATGTGCGACTCCGAATCGAAGGAAAAAATCGACAGACATCCATGAATAGACCTGTACCATTAAATACAGGGAAAAACAACATTTTTGAAATACGTGTTATATTCTGCAGTGATAAAGAACATTGGTGAGAATTAAAGTTCTGCCATCGATGATATGAGTGGAATCAACTCATTCCGTGATAGAAAGTCGTGATTTTATGAACGCATTGGATGTTTTTTTATAGTGTTGTTCATATCCGGTAATGAAGAGCCGATAAGGAAAGTGTCCTACGGCGAAACATGGGACGTCTACTAGGGAGGATGACATTGTTCAATGTGAGTGTAATTTTACTTCTTTCATTCATTTTATTGTGTAGGAATCCTGTGAATAATATCTGATTTGATTTCATTATGAATGTTTGGACTACAAACGGAATAGAGAAAAGTATTTTTCATATAACTCAGCGTTCACTGAAAGTATATGTTTCGAAAGTATTTTTTTTGTGTAATTCAATGTTTATATAGAAATCAAGAGTATATGTTTCAAAAGTATTTTTCGTTCGTGTAATTCAATGTTTATATAGAAATAGTTGTTGATTCGGGAGGACTTTCTATTCCAGCTTGTGTCTGAAAGTTATTTCTTTGCATTATCTACACATCTTTGTTTATAGTTAATTTTTCAAATTGATTGCTAGAAAGTCAAAACCGTTCTTTCCGAAAAATTGATCTCTCTCAAAAATATATCCTTTCATTCATTACTTTAAGAATCTTATGAATGACAGACATATGTAGCGTGAACTTTATTTCATAATATCTAGTGATTGTTTAGAAAGGAATTGATGACCCACTAATGACAGCACACGTCAGTTATTCTGACGTTTCGATAAAACTCAATCTAGCGACAAATTCTAATGTAATTTTTCAAAGAAAACTTTCAAACTTCGGACTCAGTCGTTTGATTTTATTCTCAAAAATACCCAACAACATCGTTTACGAATAACCAATGGAACTTGTCTAAAAGCCATAGGTGTTGAAACGGTCAACTGGAATTTCTGGCATGAAATAAATCCAAAACAAGCACTTTTTCTAATCACCAGTTGATGGAAAACAGGTCGAGGAATGATTGGTAAAAGGAATTGTTTTGGATCATACCTGTGTTATATACCTGAATTGATCACCGGTGGACAACGGCAATACATAATTCATTGTATATGTTGAAATGTACTCAGATGAACATCAATCGAACTGGAATATTGAATTTTTCGAAGTTCACGAAAACATGAAATTAACACCCAAAGGACCGCACCGACAAGGAACGATTTACAAAACCGGACCGGAGCATTTCATCCCCTTAGTTCCGAATTCGAGTCGGGAAACAAAAATAAAGGCGAACACATATTTCAAAGCAATTCCCGGTGAATTGTTTGAAAAATCGAAGATTTATTTATGTCTTTCGACGCCATTGTAGTTCTGTCAGAGGCAATACCCACGAGGTAGAGCTAAACGAATGGTATCGGTCGAGTATTTACGAGAACTGCCAGGATAATGAGGTAATGCTCTGGAGTAACAAATTGCCTGGTTATTTACCTAAATTTCCTCGACCGGCGTATGTTCTATTAAACGGAAATTATAAATTTCGGTCCCCAACATTTGAGTTTGAGAGGGCGGCTTAAATTGGGAAGAGGGTCAGATTTTCCAGTAATTGTTAGTAACGATCTCGAGTCTCCAGGCAATTTGATTAATGGATATTTTTTTGCGATACGGTGTACGCCGATTTCATCGAGAAATTCGTTGAAAATGCTGTGTTTTCAGATATCTGACTTTCCATGGTAACGGACGGAGGGTGAATATCATTCTCTGTTTCACTTAATGGATATTCTGAATTTAGTTTTTTTGATGGACTATATTAGGAGAATAAATTGATATTTGATGTTCGGGCTGCCTTTTCATCTGTTCACATCTCAATCTAATGAAGATTTTCATGCAATTATCCGCAAATTTCTACCTGGAATCATTCAAAGTGAAAGTGAATTCTGTTAGATATACAAATAGACCAATTTCAGAGATAGGACTCACTTTTCTTCACATCCAGAGGAAGCCAACTTGGTTGGTGAAACGCGCGTTTTCATGATTGGTTAAAGTACCTGTTTCAGATTTTAGATAAAATACTTTTCTAATTATTGTTACAAAGCAGTGTCCAGTGTGGAATGAACAGAATCATCTGTCACGAAAAAGGACGTTCATGTACATCTGAATAACATAGTTATTCTTTGGAGTATGTTAACATGAGGATGAACAGAAAATTTCAGAAGAGTATTTTTCTCAAGATAGGACAATAGTCTGGAGAGTCTTTATTTTCACAAACAAAAATAACCAAAGTACCATAAATATTGATGTTATTCGCAACTTGATCACTGTCCATAATGTCCATAACCTGATCTTGTATTATGTCTATCGCACCCTACTCCAGTAGTAAGCCCTGGCAACGTAATCGAGGTCTACATCTGTTTTAGTGTCCCATACACTGATTATAGCATTTTTCAGGTTATCCAAATGTTTTCGACAAAGTAAAAGATTATGTCCATAGAAAGATGACTGAAAAATAGTTTTATTTCTAAAACGTTTTCGTTAATTAATGGTAATGAGAAATAATCTTTCAACAAAAAACATTTGACATTTTTATTTTCAACAATTCTCAACAGCTTTCAATTTCACAATTCTGAATTGGTTTCATCCAAAGTATTCACATAGGCGTATTTTATAGAATTGGTTTCACTGTATACCTTCTCATGTTGTTAACAAGTGAAATACATATTATGAAGAGAACATGAAGAAAAGATAAAACAAAGTGGGTGAATAAATGTTTACTAGAAAGTATGCAGTTCAAGTTTTTAATGGTAATGAATTGTTATTGAATCTCAGTCAAATTGGATAAAACTGAAACAACTGCGATTTGTACCAAGTTTGAGCTTACTAATCAGTGCATCTGATAGAAAAGTAGAATAGTTTAAATGACACCTGGCTCAAGAAATTGAGTTTTACACAATAACCTAACTATGAGACGGAATCCAATTCATGTAGGTAAGAGTAGTGCAGACATCTAATTGAAATTATTCACCACTTCATGATACAAATCACTGCACGAATGCTGTTTTCAAAGAGGTTCACAAGAACTTAAAACTTGGACATTTGGATACACAACACTTAATATACTCCAATACACTCCAACGCATATGTTATCAATGACCAAAGTATGGTACGACAGAAAAAACTTTGTTATTTTTTTTTCAATTCGAGCATTGATAGAATTGCCGTTTTTATTTCATCATCATCAACTATTAAGCAACCTGAATAGTTTATTAAAACGATAATTGAATCGATATTTCACAGTTTTCACAGTTCTGTCGATAGAATGAATGATAAAAAATCCTGTAGAACTTTTTCAATTGTTTTTCAATGTAACTTTACCATATTAGTATATTCATAAAAGTTCTCTAACAAACTCTCGGAATGAAACACCGTGTACATCCCGTTTATACATTTCACTGGGGGCAATTCTTTATTTTCTTCTGAAGTCTTCAAGTGGGGCAAATACATTCCGAAATGTAATCAATCCATCGTAAATCCCCAGTTCCATTATCAAATCCTGTGACTGACTTCGACTCTTCTTTCCAGTTCATTTCTTCCACCTTATAATTCGTATTGGATCCCGAGCAGGAAAAAATTAAAATTCTGCGTTTATATCTACACAAAGGTCGAATTGAAGTCGATGAAAGTTCGGTTGGAAATTTAAAAGATTAATCAGTTGGGAAATGAGGACGGCTTCTTTAAAATTCGATAAATCCATTATCAAGAATTTCCCGTTGTTTATAAAAGTGTGTAGTTCGCTACTGGCACGTCCATTTCGATGCAGGGCACGGCTTTTTCTGCAAATATTTATTAGAATCGTTCCCTTTGTCTGCAGGCGCTCGAGATTTTCCGATTCAGCGGGCGTCGCGAGACCGGAATCTCTAAACTTCGCAGCTTTTGTTTCTTTTAGGTGAGAAAAAAATCTAGCAGGATCACGTGGAGTAGGAGCGCTGAGTTATGACGCCTTCTCGAGAAACTAGATGAGAACTCGTAACCGCGAATTGTTCTTGGCAGGCATTTAGTTGGTCGGTTACAGGCGTTGATGCGTTTAATACGTTTTAATAGATTGAAGAGTTTTTTCACACGAAGAATAAAAAAAGGGAATTGACGTGGAAAACTGATGAATGCCGTTAGTAATAATATTAATTAGCTATTATGTTGATGTTCTGGAACTTCTAGAAAGAAAGAACTGCACTCTGCACCCATACCTTCTAAAAAAACGCATTCACATTATCCTGAAAACTTGCAGCAATGATGCACCAATGATGATAACGTCTGTGTAATCTTATTTCTCTCGTACAGGAAGAGTTTACTGAAGTTTTTATGAAATCTCAAGAAAGCAATGATTACCCTGATCAGTTCAAATTATTGATTGAAGAGAACCAAATGTGGTCTGGTAGGTCGTGATCGACACATCATCAACGACTGCAGTCTTGCAGTCAATGCACATACCACCGACGGTGTCTTCCGCAGTAACAGACGAAATGTTTGTACTTCAGGTTCCTTTCAACCCCGTACTGCCAGCTCAGATTTTGTTTTTTTCATGTTTGCTTCAGTGATAAAAGCGTATGCTCTTATCGTTCAAATGATTTTATTAGAATAGATTCTGATTCTGTTTAAAAAATCTGTTTGAAATCTGCATTGTCGTTAATCAGCTATCGCCGCCATACGAACGACAACTCTCAGAAGTTGAGAAACTTGTGCGAGCCAAGGACTAACGAGGTCTTATCTTTTAACGTGTGATTCCTAACACAGTGTATGAATCACGGATTAATTGAGGATGGTTCAACATATAACATTAATTCCCTACAGTTGTTCAATTTATGTTAAAAAAGTCTCAAGTATATTTGAGATGAAAACTGTACTTCGACAATGGAATATCACCAAAATATGCCACAGATGAAACTTAGTTCCATAATTCATATCAATACATAGTATAAAACAAAGTCGCTTTCCGCTGTCTGTCCCTGTGTATGCTTTGATCTTCAAAATTACTCAATAGAATTTGATGCGGAATGTTTTAATAGATGAAAAGATCCAAGGGAAAGGTTAATAAGTAAATAATATGTATGATATAGTAGATAAACACTGATAATTTATTGGTTTCTAATATGATGTCGTAAATAATAGTATATTGTTCAGCGAACGTATAATGATGGCTATTATTCACGAGTTGCAGGCGAGTGGCTTAGATTGCCGAGAGAATAATAACCATTATACGCGAGTAGAATACTATACTTCATCCACGACTAATACAGATTTTTGTCGAAGTTTTTTCGCTGGAAAACGTTGTTACCTTACATACATATTTTAAAAACACTATCATTTTATTCAATCAAATACATTATTGTCCATCTATACACAGTACATAGTTATCGAAAATTATAATTCTCAACCTTGAATTACAGAATGTAATCAAATAATTGAAAGATTTACTCAATATCTTACCATTGTTGTTAGGAATTCATCATCAAATGCTTCAGTTGAAAAGGTTATGGATATCTTCGCCAGAAAAGATTTTCTCTGTTTTTGGCTGAAAACCTTCTGATTTTTGTTTTAGTAATGCTTATAATTTAACATAATCTCCTGAATTTATACGTATTTGAATGTATACGTGAACGTACTTCTGAGCATTGAATATCAGGCCCATAGTGTTGAAGATTTATATTTTGTGGATAATTCAGTAACGTATACTAAGTCGATTCAGAAAATGAAGTGATTATTTTGACAATTCTGAAAAGATTCATAGACCATAATGTAAACTTTCTTTGACTTTTCTGGTCATTAATTGAGTATAGCAACTTTAGCAACTTCTCTCTTGTGGTGTTGAATAAACGTTCTTTTCATTTTCTATATCTATTATCAGTTCGATTTTCAACACAATTCCACACAAATTATCAAAACAAAGAGAAATCTACACACACAAACAATAATATTGACAGGTTTGAGTCAAATTTGTTTTGTTCCAAAACTATTTTGATGTATGAAATGTTTTGAAAAACACATTCAAAGTCGATGATAGTGCAATGTAGATGTTTCTCGGGTTTTGGTTTCGAATGTGATCTGGGAAAATTCACATTTAATTTTTTTATATGCAGGTACAGAAGTGAAGTGAGAATATTTGGTGGTTCAACTTCATTTTGTTTTTATATCAGTGTCATACATTTTCATGTACAGTAAGAAAGAGATCGAATGACAGATTGTTTCTAATTCTTCTGGAAATAACTCCGTAAAAATTGTAAATTAATACCGAATTATTTTATTATTATTATTATTATTTTGAGTTCAAAAAAACATCATTTCTATATGACTTGTTTCGTTTAAACATGTATTGATGGTAATTTTTACCATACACATTTTAAATTGAAATGGAGAAGAAGAAACCATACAATGCCGTTCTGTATGATTTATACTCATCTCCATTCATTGAGGATACGTAAAACTCCGGCGAATATCAGTAAAGTTTGGTCGAGAGAATCTGGAAGCTGGAAGATATCCTGGAACCGTTATCCTGCGAGATGGCGTAGATCCTGCGGCTGCCTTCGGTGTCGCATCTCGTTAACGATACCCCGGCAAAATACTAAATTAGAGTCGTTATTTTGTCTGATGCATTTCTGCACACGTCCCTACTCTATTTCGGTCTCTGTCTCAGATGGTTATGAGCAGGAATTTTGCAAAATTTCGCGCTTTAATGCGCTCGTAGCGTCGGCTTAGAGGATTACGTCTAACTATAATGCTACATATTTGAAGAATGTACAGATTAAAAAAGCGTTAGTGGTGCTTGAGGAGGGTTCATGAGTACTGAATAATTAAAGCTGAATTGAAATAGTCTTTGCTGCATACTAAGTGCCGAGCCGCGGGAGAAAAACATGAAATCAATTAAGTTGAAGAGGTTGAATGCAAGTCGAGGCATTAGATTTAGCGGAAATGTTCTCACACCAGAAAATAATTTGAAATAGATGAGTTTCGATGTGAGTTTGTTAACGAATGTTCCACTCGATGGAACCCTGAAAACTGTAAAGAGAAAATTGAAAACTCATAATCTGAAAAAGAGAACAGAGGTGTATTCGAAAACTATTTTGAAGATCCCAAAACTGTGTGTGGATGAAACTCTTTGAAGAAACAAATATCGAGCTCATGAGACTGGCCCAAAGATATTGTGGATATATGATGACGATATTTTCACTATCTAGGATTTGAACGATGATGTTATCTATTTTTTCTCAGTTATTGCTAGTAATCCCACGTTAAAAGAGGAACCTGATTAATTTTCAGTTTTGACTTGGATTGTCGTCCGTATGTGAATGAAGAACGCGCCTATATATTAAATTGATATAAAACTCACCAGTATTGTATAAAATAGTTCTCCACAGAGAATCATTTCAATGCATGAAATTTCAATAATTTCTTATAGAAAATCATAAGGTACAGGGTCACTATGGACTGGCCCCAAGGTGGGGTATTATCTCCCTTTCTGTGGTCGCTCCTGATGGATAGTCTGCTTGATGCCCTCGATAGAAGAAAAGTAGATGACACTGTTATTTTGGCAAGGTCCACGTCGGGAAGGTTAGCTTGTAATATCCCCCAAAGTACGATGGACGTTGCTCACAGTTGGTGCCTGAGGAAGCAGACGTCTGTCAACCCCAGCAAAACTGTGATAATCCCACTCACCATGAGGAGAAAATTGGATAATCTAACAGTACTTTACCTCAATGGTGATTTTATTCCATTTGAAACGGAGGTGAAATATCTTGGCATTGTCCTTGATAAAAAACTGATTTGGATCGAAGGATTTGGGGTTTTGATACCAAACAAATCCATTGGATTTATGTGATGATTGTCAGACCAATGATCACTTATGGTGCAATTGCCTGGTGGCCGAAGGCTTTACAGAAAACGGCCCAGGTGAATGTATCTGGCTTACAGATACATGCTTGTCTGGCCATCAGCGGTGCCATTAGTGCACAGTCAGCGGCCACGGAGATCCTTCTAGATCTACCTCCTCTCCACATCTTTCTGGAGAGAGACGCATAGATGGACTGCATATAGAGTCGCATATAGAGAAATCTTTTTCACCCGTTTTCGATATTACCAAGTGACGTTCATTTCATTTTCAATCATTCATAGTTCTTAATAAAATCAAATACACCTTTCATCTCACCACACATTTTTTGTGATTAAATTTCAGTCCTTGCATAAATATACGATTTACTGCAGGAACGTGGAACAAGATTTGTGCAAAGTAATTACATTCACCGCTATTTCACAAATTGAATACCGTCAGTGATTCATACTGAGAACACCTGATATGAGTTTTATTCTGTACCTTCATGCAACCATTCATAAAGATTCACATTGTTTTCCAGTCACGTTGAGCCCAACAATCTCATTTCAATGTCTGTCTCGTTTTCTATGCATTTTCTTTTCTCGTGAAATATTGCGTACAAAACCAGGCAATATTTTCTTGTCACAACCTCTTCATGAGTGAAAACTACATACATATGTGTCGATGATATTTTTGTATCAATCAGGAAATAACTGTTGCCATCAATAATACAGCGGTAGGTACTTATGCAATAGACTACTGGTATCTCTTGAAATTATAGGAATCACATGTTGAAAGATAAGACCTCGTTAATCCTAAACTCGCACAAGTTTCGACTTCTGAGGGTTGTTTTTTGAACTGAAAAGTGTCAAAGAAGGTGAAATAGAGTGTGAAAAATGAGGCTGAAGAATTTCGAAACTTTGAATAGCTGTAACTGGGACAGGAAAGTCAAACTTTGAAATCCCCGAGATAATAATCGTTATCAGAGAAATGAGTCAAGGTAACAAAATGGCTGACTCGAAATTTTTTTCTGTTGTTTCTATTCGGAATGATTCAATTATTTTGTTAAATCGATGAGTAATAGGTATTGTGAATTTATAACAAATTAGTGCTATACTTACGACACAAACTATTAAAATATGAGGTTTCGAAAATATAAATATATGCGAATTTTCAAATGTAAGACTATTATTTACGAGTATTTAAAAAAAAACATATTTTACGAATTTATTGACATATTTTCAGTTGACTGGCAGTTCATTATGAATTATCACGTCTGCATTTTTATTCCATAACGTTTTCGTGAATGAAGAAACCCATTCAATAATTTTTTCGGTTTATATGAAAATGTTTAGTTGCATCTAAATATTGAAGCTCATAAATATATTCGATCGAATGAATCTGAATGCTTTCAAAAACGTGGTAAGTATAAACAACCAAAAGTTAATTGGATTCTTGTTGCATTTCGTGAAACAAATATGTTGGCCGCTGAAATTTTCAGAAAATAACACTAGCAATCACGATGGCCTAGTCGGTATATTAGTCGTTCTCTACAATCTCTAATGTCTAACTCAAACGCATACACCATTACCTGCCTAACTACCAAGTCTCGATAGAGTAATTCATTTACCAGTGTAATGGTGATGCGCATGAGCAAATATCTTCGTAGATAAATTAAATGGACAAATGGTCGAACCTATCAATAAGACACCCTCTGGTAGGATGACACGATCTTTCGAACAGAAAGTCAATTATAATAAGTTTGAGACTGAGAACAGTTCTGAAAGAGCTTTAGAAACAACATAAAATTTCAATACATACCATATGAAACATGAGTTTTAGGAATAAGTTTGGCCTGAAATTTCTCTTCGACTTTCATGTAAGATATTATTGTCGTGAAGCAGGTTATTGGAAAACAATTGAATTCTTTCAATAATCGAATTCAAAATGTCGTACAATCTTGAAATTTGCAAGCTTGGTTGAATGTTTACTCAAAAGTGAAATTTCTTGTTCAGAGATTAGAATGTGAGCCCAGAAACCATTTTCAGGGCGCCATCAACTTGCCAAAAATAATGAAACCACATATTTCATCACCAGACTTAATGAAGGTATTAAGCGTTCAAGATAGAATTAGAATCTCTAGTCGAAAGTGAGATCGCCGTTTCAGGATATCGTATAAAACCATACAGAGATAAATTTGTCCAGAAATGACATACATTTTCAAATAAAAATAAGGTATCCGAAATATAGCCAAGAACAACTCAAAAACATACCTGAATATTGTGGGACTCTGAAGTGTATTAGATTAAATTTGACAAATCTGATACTTTAAAATCGTCTAAATGAAGCAAAACATCGAAGCGATTTCAGCCTGAAGGTGGAATTTAAGTTAAGTTGGTCGAATTCGAGAAGAAACTGTGAACGCCGAACTTTATACCCAAAGATGCTCACCAAACCTGCTTGATTTCATCAATAATCATCTTTAGAACGATGATACTTATGTATTTTGATTGTAACTCGCTCCGTGACATTATGACATTATGGAGAACTCAGAAATGATTGAACAGAATAACGGTAATTATTATGCAGCAGAGAAATTTGGGTTGATACTGTGTTAAAAAGTTAATGACAACATTAGGATAGCTTGAAATGAACAATTGCGGTTGCGCATTATTAGAAAAATTTGTGGAACCGAACATCGTCCAACGGAAGGTAAGAAAACTCCTAATCAATTTGTGTGCTATTGAGGTCCAATATAAGTTTTATCCATTCGTTTTGATAATATCAAAACATGTTCATCCAATTACAAGTATTGTTGATCAAGCCTGCTATATTTTTCCCCTCATGTTAACAAATCAGTTAACAGGTTAACTTTCGTATTTAGGAATCTAACTCTGATGAAATCAAATCCACCTACTTAAAATTTTCTTCAGAGCCGTAGCGAAAAGAAATACCAGCGGGGGAGAAAATCCAAATTATCCCAAAATTTCCCAACTTTCGAAAAAATTATCAATTTTCTTACTTAGCTACCCAAAAATTGGCTGAATGCTTATGCCTGTTAGGGTATGCACAAACAAAAATAAATTTTGGTAATCATAAAAATAATACTGGAAATTATTATACTTTGGACCAAGGTCCTTGTTCTTCCACCGTATCTACCATGTATAGGAGTATTCAATACAAATGAAAGGAAAAAACACTTATATAATATTGTGCTTATTGTTTTCTACTATTATTTTTTCACGGCCCCAAATTTCCTAACTTTTCCAACTCGAAAAAACAGCGAAAAGTTGGGAATTTTGTAAAACTGTCACTTCAAAATTTCTGGACTGTTCAAGACTATTCTCTTACTTGGGAGAAATTGAACTTTTTTGAAGTTTGAAACAACTCAGAATTTCAAAGTATGGGATCTCCAACTTATGCATGTTGGGTAATCTCAACTATTACTATTACTTTTTTCTATCTACACGGCCCAAAATTTCCCAACTATTCCCAAGTCGAAAAAGCAGGGGGGGAATCCCCCCGTCCCTCCCCATGGCGACGGCCCTGCAGATCTTATATACACATGAAGTCCTTTACGTTTCAATGCCACAGGCAAATGATTATTCAATGTGACCAGTAAAGTTCGTATCATATGGTAGTTTTTCATTGAAAGCTCTATTAAATATTTGACTTTGGTATCAGTTTCTGCTTCAATGAAGATAAAAATGAATTATTTGATTTGCCAAATTCAGATTTTTTGAAAAAATCTGGGAGTTTATTCATTTCTGAAAATATCTGAAAACATATGAGAACAAATTTTTCAACCCCTATGCAAAATTTCAATGGCATGAGTTTAATTTTTTCGACAAACTACTGTGACTTCATATATAGAATTTAGATAATAGAAGAATACAAAAAGTGAAAAATTCTTGTTGCCGCCTAATTTATGGACTTCGTAAGTATGATTCAATTTCTGAAGTTTTTAAAAACTCCCGCTGGCTCAACATGAAAAACCGTATAGTTCATCATTTGGGTTGTTTTGTTCATAAATTGATTACCCTTTCGCGTTCTCTCCTTTCAATATAAAAACTAATTATGTGTGAAAATATTCACTCAAGAAACATTAGGCGTAAAAACAAATCAACTATGCCACAATATCGCACTGCACAGTTTCAGTGATCATTTCTTCTTGGTGCGGCAAAACTCTATAATTCATTGCCCGAGCAATTGAAGAGATTCAATATCAGAAAATTCAAATACAAATATAAAAATTATATCTATGATAGTCAGTAATGTCAACTTTTGCTCATTGGACAAATTAATACACAACAGATCAATTAAATTTTATTATTTATCAACTCTTTTTTCTTTTTTCTTATTTCGTGGTACCATCACTGTGGACTGTATTCCATTTCTGTATGTTCGTGTGCATTATGGAATGGTGCTTGTTGGTTGAGTTAGAGTAGCTTTGAGGTAGACTTCGTTAATGAGTACCAGAATCTCCTGTAACTTGATTTCAAAAGTATCTTTCTATTGTTTTTTTTTTTGAATTATCAATAAAGCCAATTTTTTTTTCACCTTTGTGTGCGCTAGTCAGGCCCTATCCCCCGAAGTCCCGATACATTTGGGAGGGCGCGCCAACATTATCAACCATCAACCACTCCCCACAACGTGAAGTAAGTGATCATTAGGTCCGAGAATTATGTGCCCAGAGCAGTGAGCCAAGAATGACGGCCTTCTGCATCTGTATGGCTAAGATTTCCGCCTTAGTGCGGCAAGCCGGTATGATTTCAAGATTCGAGAGTAGAGAGGGCATAATTATACCAAGGACTCCAATAATCAGAACAACCATCTTGACATAGTTGTCTGTATAGAGTCTGCGAAGTTCGAAGAGAAAGTCTCGATATTTTATTCGTTTCTCCTCCTCTTTTTGGACAATAGTCGTCTCGCCAGGAGCTGAAAACTCCATAACAACTATCATCTTACTCTGGTGGTCGAGAAGGACTACATCAGGCTAGTTACCGTGTATGAGCTTGAGGGTGGGGAACGAATAGTTCCGATAAATTCTGCACTTCTCGTTCTTATAACGGATTCAATATCCCCCGAAGCGTAGGGCAACACCGGTATCTCGTCAATACCGTAAGAGTGCCGTAGATGGTGATGTAGCACTCTTAGGGCCGCGCTTTATCAATGGATATAGGCCGAGACCGCATATGCTGGACATGCTGATAGCAAGTGCATTAGGGTCTCGAGCGCCTCGCGGTAGGCTATGCACCTTGTGTCAGGAACCTCTATACCCATCACTGGGGTAGACTAAGGTATTGAAAACACCATCCTGGCAAGCCATGATGAACCCCTCAGTTTCCGACTTCAGCCCACTCGACCTGAGGAAAGTGAAAGTCGGGCGCTTTGATAAGCCAAGGTCCTCAATGTTATTGAAGAAGACCCATGCA
>WOGN01000089.1:0-12265 GCA_015342105.1 Leptinotarsa texana | reverse complement strand
TTTTCGCAGAAGTGAGGTGATCTCTGCGGCTTTTAAAAGAGCTTTTTGCTGAACGAGTTCCAACTCTGTGACAGAGTTGTGGTCACCTCGTTTAGTGTCGAAAACTAAACCGCGTTCATTAGCTGCTCGGGCAGCTGCCCTGAAGAGATATGCTCCAAATTCTGCTCTCTCATGATCACATACCATGCAGGGAAGAGGATTCGGACTCCTGACGACTTTACAGGCTATATCCAGTATCATTCTGTCATTTAGAAACTGCAAACTCAAAAGTCACGGCCTCCCTGTTGTCGGGAGAAATACAACCGTAGGATGGACGATTTGGCATGCATACTCCTATAGAAATGCATCATTTTTCGGATCTTTACGTCGAGTTGATACAGTTCCTTTCGAGTCCATTTCACTACTCCAAACGAGTAGAGTGAGATTGGAACGGCAAGCATATTTGTTGCAGCAACTTTGTTCTTTCCCGACAGTTCCGATGACCGTACTGTGCGCTGGTCAGGCGCATTATTATTATTAGTATTATTAAATTGCATCCCTATCGATGCCTGGAAGTATAACACCATCATCAAAACGCAACTGTGCTCAGTGTCATCGGTAGACTCCCCATTGAGGAGAAATTTTGTTTTCTTAAAGTTATGAACTTTGCATCACATGTGACAAAATTTCAATAGCCCCATTTTGATTTTGTAGGAAAACATTGTATAGTAAAGATCATTCCTAACCTTAGTAATCATTAATCAATATTCTACTTTACTATGAATGTTTATTGATTCACTTTGTAAGTATATATTTTATTAAATATAATATTCGATACACTCTACCATGTCGTTTCAGCCTATTAAATTTGTGGTTGCAGATGTTTGATATATAAATGAACTGAATATCAATATAAATTTCATATGTATAATCTATAAAATATGTATGATCTAACCTTGTGGATATATTATCCCTGTTGTGAATAATTTTAGTTACACTATTTACGTAAATCATACACCATACGACTTCTTTAAAGTATTGTAGTTCGGTCACTACATGTCAATGCACTTCACTTGTGAAATATCAAACAAATATTATTCGCATTCTTGTCATAAAGTAGTTTTTCTTATCAACAGACGCGATGAGGCCGAAATTCGCCATTTCCATCTGTAAAATTGAACATATCTGTTGAGAAAAAACCCTTTTCAGTCAGGAAAAATATGTATCTATTAGCTTGATTGTCATATTTCAACATTCATCAGAAGTGTCAAAGATGAAGAATATTTTATTGGGCAGTATTGCAATATATTGATTTATTCATATGGATTTCTGCAAATTTGTAAAGGTGATTTTCAGTAGATGGTTCTATTTTTATGTAGATTTTGATGTCAATGATTCTAGGGTTTGATTATAAGGGGGTAGTTTCACCGGATTTATTCGAATTTATTTTAATTTTCATTTGTGTTTTTTCAATTTGAATTTCTAGATTACGTCAGGGATTTTTCCTGCTCGGACTTTTATTTTCAGACAAAATTTTTCAGTCGTATATTTCATCTGCCTAAGTTTTTTTTCACCTGTATGGAGTCCACTTGAGATTTCAATTATCAAATATTTTGATATTTCTTGAATCACCATAGTATGCCGGAAGTGCAATTATTAAGCAAGCATCTGCTGTAGGAACCTCGCGTGAATAAGGAAGCAACACACAAGTTATTGTAGTCAAAATAACTTTTTGAAATTTATGTTTTAATTATTTTATGTAAAAAAACGACCTCAGAGAAGGACAAATTGTTGAAATTTTTGATACTACTACATGACAAGTAGCTCAGACGTCTTTAGAAATGTTAAAACTATGGAAAGCGCCAAACTTTCCATTCCAAACAGTTCGCTAGTTTACTGAAATGTTTCTGATAAGTTGCATGTTTCAATAGATCACCCTGCATTCATAATAGTTGATAAATTATTTTAAACTTGAAACATGTACTCATTTAATTCATTAGCAAAATCATTTTCCATTTTCAAAAAACAAATAGGTGAAAAATCAAAATTTTACAAAGAAAGTTTCTCTACGCATCAGTCTACTGCATCCACAAAATAATAGCGTTCCATAAATCCCATTCAACGAATTCATATGCTGCCATCTGAATACGAAGAAAGTTCCCAAACAATTATTTACCACTACAATACCCCAGCAAAAGAGAACAATCTCGACTTTTAAGATTTCCGATATACTGCATATATGAGTTCGAACTTAATATCTACATCACGTTGTTCCTCTTAGGTCTAGGGGAAGTTCTTGCCAGATTAAGCGTGAGGTAAGACCTAGATAATGTCGGATGGCGGCGTGAACACAGGAGGTGAGAGCCCCAGGCCGATGATAAATAATTGCTAATGGCGCTAATCGGCGCTAATAAAACAGGGGATGTCATCCGACTATGCTTCTCGCACTGCATTAGTGTCAGGACTATGATATACGCCTTGTCAGGAAAAGTGACTGTTGTACCGACGTTCACTCAACTTCATGCAAACACATTTGATATCTGTTTTTAGTATATGAACATTACTTTCAATTTTCAGAACTTTGAACAGCTACCAAACAATTGAATCCAAAACTGTAAGTTAGGGTTTGTGCTGAAGACATGATAAACGATGGAAATGTGTCAAAGCTGTTTCAAAGTTTGTTGCCAGTGATCTACAGGTTTTAATACCTGAAGGTTCAACTACGACTGCTCTCGAAGTGGTAGAGGGCAATGTGTTTACGAACAAAATGATCTATTCTTCCACATTATCGTCGATTAGGGTTTATAATTCCATTTCATTTATGAAGGGTACTTGCGTTGTTGAATTATTTGGCTTGATATATGTGCCAGCAACCAGACTACATTTATTGAAAGTTCGATCTCAACTAATTGAACTGTATATAGCAAATGGATTAATGATTCAAACTGAACACGACAAACAAACAAGAGGTTATTGGAAGTAACGAAATTTGCATAAATGTCTGTTATAGTTTAAACTAATCCTATTTCGAACACGTTAAGAGGAATATCATTTCGTTGAGATCTGTTGAATTGTAGCGAAAAAGAAATACTGAAAGAGCTGGAGAAACTCAAGTAAAACGGTTGAGGCGTAGAATAAACAGCCTGATTGAGAATACTATCAGTCACTCGCTCATATTTGACACTCCCAACCTCTCAAACTAAATCAAAGATAAATTGATTGATGTAGCCGTTACTACATCAAAGATGGCTATTATGATTCGCAAGTTAGGCCTTACATCCCTCCTTCAGGAGATTGTGTCAATTGTCAACTTTTTGGTCATATAGCTAAAAAATGTCTCCCAAAGTTTGTTGATGTGGTAGACGACCACATGAATTACCGTGTACTCATACTGAACCAAAAAAATGTGTGAACTATCAAGACACATACTCTGGCGGGTATGAAGCTGTGCAAATTATAAAGAGTGAAAGATTTTGATAGAATTTCATATAGTGAAGCTGAAGAAAAAGTCTCTATTACACCTCTACCAAATGCAAAATACCAGTAATCGAACTGATAACATTTAGGAAACCATGGAATGAATGCTTTCAAGCTTGGGAACATTCATAAAAAAACATAACCATCAACTTGTAGAAAACAAAACCTACTTTAGGTGATTTTTCTGTTCCTAGAACAAGAAAAGGATCTTTTCCAACAATCCAGCCAAATACCTCTAACAGAGGAATTGAACACATTGCAACCACTACAGAGGAAGGTAGTGGTAAGCCTCGCCTTCCAAATACATCAATAGGTGGAAAAAAAAAGTCTAGGTGTGGAACAATGATAAGATGCTTCTGTGACAACTGAAATTTCATTTATCAATTATTCAAATCTAATTTTGAACCACTTTCGAACCGTTTGTATTCTAGTGCATGAGTAACTTTGATCAATGAAAAATAATTCGTTATTTCATATTCATGAAGCATGTAGAACGCGAGGTTAGGATGCTTCACTACTTATAATCCAGGCGACTTATCCAAGAAGACTCCGATTTTCACCATGATCAATAATATGATTCAAAACATGGAGTTTCGAGAATGATATCATCACAAGAAAAGTGTTAGAATTTTTGACATTCTGAAATATCACTTACTTATATCAAGTTTTATTAGAGCAGAAAGAAGTGTCTCTCGCATGAAGTTGATGGAAATATACTCACATAATCCTTCGGTTGAGAAAGGTTGGAGTCAACATTCAGTGGCAACAGTGGTCGAAGTCCTCTTCTTGACGTATTTCAGTTGATACCTCAATAAGAGTACTTTGACAACGCCAGTGAAGATGACTGCCGCCGTTGCAGTTGAAACGTCTGGAGATTGTAACCAAAGAAGACTACAGCAAAACCCGGAAATCAACCAAAACAGGAGGAATAACGTTTATATAGGGAAACTATCAGTACAAACTATTAACTGTAAATTGCAATGTTTACGTAAGAAGGTAAGGAATCAACAGTTCAAACTGAGTGATGAATAAAAATACACATTGGCAATTCAGTGCCATTGTGAAATAGTGGTACATAAACCCTACACTCTTTATGAACATGTAGTAACATGCATAATATTCAACTGTTCACTATTATTTTGTGACAAATAAAAGTCTAGGGAATCTTCGAAAATGTACTTCGTTTTGTAACCCTTCTTCAAATCTAACCAAATATATGAGAAATAGGTTGTTCTTTTCAATACGGTTGTTTTATATATTTGAGGTTAATATTATTCAAATCCTCACCACAATACAATACTGATTATTATTTTTCAATTTATTTCAACTACTTACTGTCGAAAAAAATTGTGAAGAAATACCACTACAGAAAGCGAGTGCTGCTTTAGCTTTTTTGTAGTGGTATTTGAACAGATCGTGGTGACAAGAAGGGATGGTGGCTCATGAAATTTGGTTGAAAGAAGGAAATCTTCTATTTTCAAAAACAGTCTTCAAACTGTCTGCAATAAGCCCAGCATTTGCTAAGGACAGCTCTGCTTACACTAACTAAATTCTGCATGCAGGAAACGTGAAATTTTTCAATATTTTCCCGCTACGACTCATGCCTGACTGAATATTTCTCTTGTCATTTCCCATTTTCTCAGAATTAGGTACTTTGCTACTGATTTGTCTAATATAAGTTATTTTCGTTAAAATAATTTTATGATACCATTCTAGAATAAATTCGAACTATTCAATCCAATATTTTCACTCCCTGAAAATTATATTCTTGAATGAATTTTCGTTTAAAGTTACGTATTTTTTACGCAAGTGGCAATTGAATTAACTCGATTTTTCATGCACCGGCTTCCTTCAGGCAAAAATAAAATCAGGAAACCACATCTGTTCAGAAAATAATTAGAAACCAATGCCAAAAAATATCTAGGGGCATATGAAAATGATAAAAAAAATTGGAACCAGTTCGGCACCGTGAATTTGAAAAGTTCTTTCATTCAGAATAATAATCACTGCATCTTATGTTTGCCTGCTTCCATTTATACTTCTAAGATAACGCATTATCTTTATAGGCAATTAGTATGACTCAGTCAATCTGAAAAATTCCTAACAAAACTAGTAGAATCTTTATCACTTCACCTAGAGATGGTGATGCTAACTTCTTACCAGTTTGGAAACCTTCGAATCGGTATCAGGGAATTTCAATACCTGAGAATTTCAATCACTGGAAGCTTATAAGGCGACGGCATTCTATATACATACTAAAAAAATATGTTTTTGAAACAGTACTTTTGGTAGTTGTATTTTCTGATTGAATATTTTTGGTGATTGATTTGCCAACTAACTGATGTTATCTATTTTGTTCACTTTGAACCATTTCTATCGTTATTTGTTGAATTTTGAAATCTGAAGATCATCAAATTATCTGCAATTCCGTTGATCAATATCTGTAGAAAAAATTAAAACCCGATACGCACTTATTTATGAATTGTAACTTCATAACTAGGTCTATTGGTTGATTAGCCACTCCAATACGAATACACTTGTTCCTACCTAATACACACTACGTGATGTTTGCAGTAGCAATCGTGATTTCAAGTTTTCCGCGAAAACTTGGAGACAAATTAAAATCCTTAATGAACAAACTCAATCTGATATCATAAAATTAGGTGATAATACAATTTTTATATCCGTTTTGGGTAATAACTGAAATATTTTTCGACGAATATGTAGACCATAAAAATTTTAGGAATTGCTCATTTCAAGTTTTTATCGTATTCAAGTAATACATTACTTGAAAGACTTTTACGATTAGTTGCTGAATATTTCAAGTTTATTTCTAACAATAGTATGCCTATCATTTGAAAGAAACCTTTTAAATACGAAGAATTCGTTTAGTAGTGACGTGGCTCTCTCATTATGTTAATTGTTAGGATAATGTGTTAGGAATCACACGTTAAAAGGTAAGACCTCGTTAATCCCTAGCTCCTAGTTTCGACTTCTGAGGGTTGTCGTTCGTAGGGGTGTGACAGCTTGTTAACGAAACAACAGATTTTAAGCAGACATATTAAACAGAGAAACCTACAAGGGATTAGTATATTTTATAAAAAATTGATCAAGAAGTGACAGTGTAATAGATATCGCACAAATAACTGTTCTGAATTGTACATCTGCGAAAACCGATGAGAATAAAAATTCGTAGTCTATGAGGAAGTGTAGTATTATTATGAGTCTGTAGGATTTTGTATGAGAATGAATTAGCAGAAATAATTAACTTGCCCATCTATATATTCTTAAGATTCGTCCATGATAATTAAACACGAAACGAAATCTTATTTAATAAAAAAATGTACGAAAAAACTAGCAACATGTAAGCTTTATGGTTGGTTCGATAAGATCTCCACAAACTTGTTGAATGTCACTTTCATTGATAAGTTTTGATTTCAACAGTGTTTATCAAATTTGATGGATTTAGCCGTTAGTAGGAGATCGTCATGAAAAATGAGAAATGTAATAATTTATGGAAAAAAAGTTTTTGGCTTTCTACTACTCCGTCTTGATACTAAAAAATGTGGGAATCTATAATGTTATCCAGATTGGTACTGAAGGGCCCTAAGGAAAGTGTCTTACGGCGAAACATAGGTGTCTACCGGTGAGAATGACAGTGCCCCATGTAAGTGCAATTTGTTACCATTCATTTGTAGTAGAACTCCTGTGAATGATATCTGATTTTATTCCATAACGAATCTTTGGAATACAAACTGAGTAGAGAAAAGTATCTTCCTTATAATTCATTGTTCATATAAAAGTATTTGTTTCGAAAGAATTTTTTTTTCTTTTGTGTAATTCAATGTTTATATGAAAGTAGCTGTTTCAGGAGGGCTTTCTTCCAGTTTGTGTCTGAAAGTTACTTCTTTACATGATCTACACATCCATGTGGAGATGGAGTGGTAGGAAGCCAAAAACTTTCCCAAAAATTAATCACTCCTAAAAATATAAACCCTTCAATGGGAATAATTTGTTTTTTTTTCTAATACAATAATTTATTGCATCAGTTTGAAAATGTCCTTAGAGAACGAAAACGCAGTAACGTTAGATACAAATAAAAGTAGTAGAAAAATTTAGAAAGTTCCATTTCTCATTTTTCATGTTTATCAAAGTTTTCATGGTGAAAATGTGAAATTTGTGGAAATAAACCAGAACAGAATGGAAACCATAATAATATCAATTCAATCTACAAGACTACTTATTTATTGAACAAGGCAGCAAATATGAGGAAGCAAGGATTTCAGTATATCTCAAAGAATATGAAAATATTCAAATATTTCGAAATACATAACTAGTAAAATACAAAAAATGCGATTATGAAGAAGTTACAGTATAAAAATGTAGTTCTCAACATTTTTGATATCCATTTTTGAAATACCAACTCAAAAATCTAAGATATATCGCAACCCTCTGCTTCTCAATAGAAACAGTCAGAACGTTTTCAAACAACAATGAACTTGGAAAAATGGCCAGAAACTATAAAAAGGTTCCATGTTGTTTAAGACAACATGTCACTATTGAACTGAAAACAATGAAACCAGGATCGAACGCCAATAATATAGATGGGGCGAGTTTCTCTTTCAAAAATGCTACCATGAAATCGAAGATAAATTCCAAATTGAAAAACAAATTCAAATGAGTCAAATAACAATATCTGTATGTGAACTCTTCAAAATAATATCGCCCACAGTAGTTATTTAACAATCGTGATACAATTTTGACACATTTACGTTGATATGCGCACAGTAAACGAGACAATTCGTAGGGAAAACTATCCGCCATCAACTTCCGAATTGGGTTTGAAGTAGGTATGTCATAATGTTTATAACCCACAAAGGAATGTTTCGTTATAAACCACTGAAATTTTAGGTCAATTCAGCTGCAGATTTATTCTAGGGAATATTCGAGGGATTTCTTTCTACACGTATTACCTGGATAATATAACTGTGTTTGGAAACTCTTGAACAAAATATAGGTTAACAAATAAGGTTTAGGTGTTTTGAGACCCAGAACAGAGATATCAACCTGCCTAGTGACCTATGCGACTGTATTTCAAGCGGAAACCTATGATATTGAATTGTTTTCGAAGAGATTGATAAAATCCAACCTGACACAAAAGTCGATACAAATTTTCTCGGACAGTCAAGAGGCATTGGAAGATCTTGGCTCTTACCGAGCAACGTCTAAGTTGGTAGCAAATTGCCAAAAACGACCTATCCTAACCCAACCATAACTGACAATGTTCGAACAATCTACAATTACATCAACAAATTCCAATCAATGTTTTATTTTCATTAGAAGGAAACCAAGCAGTTTTTCAACTGTATATCAGTTAACGACTTCTTTGGATATTGTTCTTCACTTCTTTGGATATTGTTCATCAAAACTGTTAAAAAAGTATATGTTGAATAATGCTCATCAATCTCTTTTGGGTATATAATCTTCCACAATCTGAAAAATAAACACAATTAAAGCAATAGAGAGTATGTTGAACTGAAAATACTCAGGAGTCCAATTAATCAGTAACTTGTGGTATTAATTGATTCTGCCCACAATTGAATCAATTAGAAAATTGATGCTCAGCTTTCTTCAGATGGTCTTACGCGTCTTAAAGTTATAGATGAATTATTCACACAAAGATATTTCTTCAGTATGATTAGAAATCATATAAAATTGATAGGATCTGAAAGGAGTTCTTGGTAATCTGAAAAATGTTATAACGGATGTCAAATGAATTAGTATCGCACCCTTGTACGATTTATGCACCGTCCCCACCCACAAGCGACGATAAGCGAGGATAGGTCCCCTCCCATATCCTGAGATGGGACACAGGATGCTCGTTCGATCGCCTTGGGCGCTTTGTGACTTCCGTGCCAAGAAAGGATTTTGTCTCCTCGCCATACTGTTGGCCCAGATAACGAATGATTATTTATCTTTGTCATTCATAGTGTAGCATCAATGCTGTTCACAATGTTGTCATCGAGTGAGTAAAAATAGAATAAGATTTTTGGAATGAGGAAAACAACATGAGCAAGCGTAATATTCATCCCGGAAATTAAATAAACCATTCAGAAGATTAATTCTGTTGTTTGAATAACATTTTACTACTATCAGACAGGTACTGATAGGATATTTAGGACATATGTTCAATTCCAACTTCAATACCAAAAAAATGAATATCGAAAGATAAAAACGTCTTACGTGAAAGTTTACTGAAATATTTTCAATATAAAAGATATAGCTCACTTGGTGAAAGAACAATATAATATGGAAATATTACTCGCCTCAAATAAAAATTATTTGAAAAACATTTTTGGGAAGAAAGCTTCTTGTTTTCCACTTCTTCATAATTGAACAAAAAATTTTCAATAGTGGAGAAGTGGAATGCACAAAGCTTTTTCACAAAAAATATTTCTATTTGCAATTCAAACGTTTTGAAGCAGAGAAGGATTATATTAACAAACGTTATAACGAAACATGTGCCGCGGTTTTCGGGAAACTCTTGTTATGAAAATCCCGCCCCAAAAGAACTAATTTTTCATTTGGTATTGCGACAGATAGAGCTACGCTAACCCTTTTTCTAATATTCTGGAGACTATGTGTGAAAGCGAACGTGGTATATGACTTATTACTCTTCGAAGGTATAAATTTATAATGTTTCAGAAATTGTAACTTGACAACAGGAAGTAATCAAGTTTCACTAGAAGACAGTACTGTCACTTCGATCAAGTACTTCTAGGAAGAGGCCCAATATTATTCTGAGAACAGCGAGATATACTAGATAATCCTTTCGACGTTCACCTTGATTCATAATGTACAGAGTGAGTCAACAAGATTCCCTTGGTTCATTGCTATCAGGGAAAACACTTATTCGAATTGCTCATTTTTTTTGCAGTCATATCGATAAATACTATCGTTTGAATTTATTTTCTTGCATACTGATTGATTCAGCCAAGTGTGGCCAACAAAAGTTATATTTTTTTAAATGGAGTAATGAATATATGAATATGTCATTCGATCTCGGAATGTTTTTTGGTCTCTGAAGATTTTTCTTTCTCGAATTCCAATTGCGGCATTCCAGAAAATAATTTCTTTTAATTCACCACCCGCATGTGTAGTACAGCAATTCAGTGGATTTTTTCACGAATATGTAGTCAACATCACTAAAATGATTTCGGGAATCCAAACTTTTGAAAACCTTATATAGGGTGCTCGGTAAAACCGGTAGAATTTCATTCAGTTTCAAACAGACATAATTAATTTTTTTGGAACAACCTGTGTTTGTGTGAAATGTTTCAACATTTTACATAATTTTTTGTTGCAGGTATACTATACGAAAAATTTTTTATTGAATAGAAGAGTCTAAAAGATGTTCGAAATGGCGACCATTTGCTGCAGCCCAGTATTATTTCAAACAAATTCTCTACGCGTTCCAGCATACCCTCTGGGATTTTCATGTCTTCTATAGATTTTGGAAGAGTTTGGTGGACGATTGATATACTTCCACAAAAAATCCATTTTGATTAGCTATCAATTTTTTATTAAAGTGATCGTTCAGGTATTCCCGTAGGTACCTGTTTCAAAATGTGGTGTCTGTTTGGAAATGAATGAAACTCGACCGGTTTTACCAACCACCCTATAAATTGTTTTCAAAAGTTGAGATTTCCCAAATTATCATAGTGATATTGACTAACTGATCTTGAAAAAATCCACTCAATTGCTGTAGACATGCGGGTGAATTAAAAAAATATTGTCCGCAAAATAGATTTTTCTGGAATAACTTGGCAATGCCGCAATATAAATTCGAAAAGAAAAATGTCCTAGAGGGCTAAAAGAATATGGTATCGAATGAAGTGTCCATATACTGAATATTTTATTTAAAAAAATATATAACTTTGGTTGGCCACGTTCGGTTGAATCAACCAGTATGTGAGAAAATAATTTTGAAAGATAGTATTTATCGATATGACTGCGAAAAAAATTAAGCAGATCAAAAAATTGTTTTCTCTGATAGCAATGGACCTAGGGAATCTTGTTGACTAACCCTTCATTATATTTACATATAATATATACATATTTAAACAAAAATCTACATCAAGAAATTAAAAAAAATATAATTCAATATCTTTCATATTTCTATTGAGTTTTTGTAGCTCTATATTCGGTTCCAAATTTCATTCAATAAAATATGAAACCAATTATCAAACATAACTTGAGTGCACATTGAGTCATAAAAAAGCATAGTCCATTTTTTAATAAATCCATCCACTCCAAAATGTACTTTCCATAAGTTGTATTATTAATTTTAATATAACAATAAGGAGGATATTTTCTAAATAGTGGTTTCATTTCTTGTTTGTACAAATTAATTATTGGGCAAAAACTTGCTTACTGAATAACTGTTCAACAATAATGGAAATTTGATAAACTATGAAATTAACCAGATTCCTGATTTCACCAGTGTTACTTTCACATTCATCTGTGAAAAATTATTATTGGACATCAGTAGGAAATATCGGAGATCATTCAGCAGTATTTCAATGAGATTAAAATTTTGCCACTCAAGAACAACAATATAATTTCTTAGGAAAGAAAGTTTTTCGCTTTCTACTACTCCATCTTGATACAAAAAAGAAGGATGAGGGAATATTTCAAAGAAAGGAAGGAAGCAAATCTATACATGGATATGTAGATCATACAAAGAAGTAACTTTCAGACACAAACTGATAGAAAGTCCTCCTGAAACAGCTACTTTCATATAAACATT